>CAUYTI010044697.1:0-111105 GCA_963575145.1 Galago senegalensis | reverse complement strand
GCTGCAACCAAAAAATAGCCGGGTGTTGTGGCGGGCGCCTGTGGTCCCAGCTACTTGGGAGGCAGAGGCAAGAGACTCGCTTGAGCCCAGGAGTTGGAGGTTGCTGTGAGCTGTGATGCCATGGCACTCTACCCAGGGGAAAAGCTTGAGGCTCTGTCTCAAAAAAAAAAAAAGGAAAACAAAAGACTAAGAAATTGAGTATAGCTGGAAGCAGAAACATCTACTATGTCAAATGAAATTTCTGAAAATAAATATAGAATATAAATGTCTTAACACAATAGCTAAGAAAATGACATGAGGGCTATGTTAACCAGTTTGATGAAAATATTTCAAGTTGTATATAAAAACAGTACACTGTACCCCTTGGCTGTATTAATGTCCCCAGCTATGAGTTCATTAAAAAAAGAAATTTCTGAAAATAACATTCTACAAAGAATTGACTTGTATACAATTTGCAAAGACAAAAATGAGAAAAATACTCCAGAAACCCTCCAGCTATACAAATACTGTTATTAATGACAAGATCAATGTCCTTTGATTGAGTTAATTATCAATGACTTATGATTTAGGTAGTTAAAAGACCACTAAGAAGCTGGGTCTGTGAGCAAGTTGTTTATCCTCTGTGAAGTTTCATTTCCTGATCAAAGAAAAAGCAAATTATTAAATCTTTAAAAATATATCAAAAATTCCCTTAGTCTTGTTCCAAGTGCTTTATTTACATACAACCTTATACTCTTCATTACAAAAACCAAGTGATGCAGGTATTTTCTTCATTTTATAGAAGATGTGGCTGGGGCATCGGGGCCCTAAGTGACTGAGATGAGGTTCAAACTCAGACATTTCACCAATAACACCTTTTTTTCCCTAAAAACTAAGTTGTAGGTTTTACTTGTACAAGAAGTTAATGACCCTTTTAGCTGTATTATTCTTCCATTTTCAAGGTACTGAGAACACTACCTTAAAGCTATGAGACTTCATGTAATTTCTGATAATTGACTCATACATTTGCAGGAAATTTTCGATGTAGCATATCTGGCTCAGGGTTGTGTAGAATACCGGGAAGAAATTTTGCTTTGTATTTCATACAGTTTGACTCTTATAATTGGTCGAAATAATAGGGGAATAATGGTATTCTTCAGCTTGATTTGTTAACTACCAATTTCTGGCCTGTAACTTTACCAAAGAGAAATATAGACAGTCCTCGGGAAGGGCTCAGTTGTTATAATATTAGCCTTCCCTAATTTCCCTGTGACATCTTTGATTCAGGTTTCCTATCTGGGAATCTGACCAAGACTGTTCATCTCAGCACTTTTGATCTACTTTAGATACAGGAAAAGTGCCAAATTTCCAAGTTCATTATTTTAGTTCTTTTAAAGTGTTTTAGATCCGGAGGCAAAGGAGGTTACATTCCAGAACAGAGGATCAGCACCCAGCATGGCGTGACTGTGTAAATTCTCGGGAATGATTAGAGGGCTGAGTTCTCCATCTTCATCCTCCACTTATATGAACTCATTGAGCTGAAAGAGAGATCTACTTTAGAGATCAGAGTGCTAAATATACTCATTTTACAAATAGCAGCAAAACAAAAAGAAGAAAGAAAAAGGTTAGGGTGAGAGGAAGGGAGGGAGGAGAAAGAAAGGAAGGAAAGAAGGAAGTTAGAAAAGCAAAAACAAAAAAAGAAAAGTAGGAAAAATAAAATTAGCATAACAATTTGTCAGGTACAGCATTAGGTTCATTGTAGATGTTATGAGTTCATGCCTGAACTTAATAATATATGGATAAAAAAAGCAACATTTCTTAGGCAACGAGCAACTTTCTATAGACTTGTTTTATGAGAGAGCATTGGATTAAAGTCTGAAATAGTTTAGTATCACGCCGTTCATCATATGATGCCCAACACCCTTACTCTTGTCAGGGGTCCCACAGTGGTTAGTAGTGAGAGGTCTGAAGCTTGAACTGGTTTTCTAGATTCTCCCCTACTGCCCTGTGCACTACACCAAGTCTCCCCTTTTACCTGACATGGGTGCCTATGTGGCCTTGTACAGCACGGAGAGGGCGTGATCTGCAGAGTCAGGGTACGATATGTTCTTCAGGATGGGATCAGAATACTGAGAGGTGGGCCAGTACTTTGGACACCAAAGCCATTCAGAATTTGGAGAAGGAAAAATTACAGACAGGCACATGTGTCAGTGTAACAGACACAACCAGATTGAACAGTGTGATTCCCAAGGTAAACATTATTATATTTAGGATTATGTAAGGGTTATAAAGTGACTCTGTTTTCTTAGAACAAAAAATTCATTATAAGAGCTTCTATTTTTGTGATGCCTTAGATGTAATTGTTTTTAAAACAGTAACAGTGCTCACAACAATCCTATTAGATTATTTAAACCTATTAGGATATAGGTTTAAAGAACCTATATATATTTTTTTTCTTAAGAGATAGTCTTACTTCATAGCCCTTGGTAGCGTGTCATCGCATCACAGCTCACAACAACCTCCAACTCCTGGGCTTAGGTGATCCTCTTGCCTCAGCCTCCTGAGTAGCTGGGACTACAGGTGCCCACCACAACATCTGGCTATTTTTCATTGCTGTTTGGCCAGGGCCAAGTTCGAACCCTCCACCCTTGGTTTATGGGGCCAGCACCCTACCCACTGAACAGTAGGTGCTGTCCAACCTGTTAGGTTATTAAAGTCACTGCAAGGGTACTCTGAAGGCTTAATCAGTGTTAGACTTGGACTTGAATCCAGCATTCTCAATCTAGTATACTTTCACTTTCCATAGCTGAACTTGAGCTAACTCATGTTTATAGAACCGTCCACCCAAGAGCAGAACATTTATTTTAGGAGCATCCAAGTTCTTCATTAAAATAGCGCACATTTTGTTTGTAAGACATTTAGACCTAATATTAAATACCATTAATAACTATTTACTAATAATTTTATGTATATGACAACTATGTTTTAGCATTAGTGCTCATATACTGAGCTGTTTTCAATAAATACTAAACACATTACGTCAGTATATGCAAGTACTTTAAGGACGATGATGCTGAAGACATATTTCAGTAGCGTGACTATCTAATTCTCCATAAATACGCATATTAAGTTACAATTTAGTATAAAGAGCAGAAAGTAATTAGAAATACTCTGTTTTAGTAATTATAAATTATCTGTTTTCATAATTAAAAACGAATTCGAGTCCCTGAAACACAAGTATGCTAGAATTCACTTAATTGTACCTTTTAAACAGGTGAATTTTATAGTATGTGAACCATAGCTCTATAAAGTTATCATCCTATTTAAAAATAAATAAGGGGCTTTGTTGATATCAGTTAATGGAAAAGAATGACTTGTTTCCACTGAACCGTTTGCAATGGAAAATTTACATCTTAGGTGATTATTCTCAAAGGAAAAAGAGTCAATGGAGGAAGCAGAAGAAAACAGCACAATTCTCAATTGCACAGATGAGGAATCAACCCGAGTCATCAGGTCATGAGTGGATTCATTCACAAACTGTGGCATATGTAAGTCCGTGGGGTACTACTCAGCCATAGAAAAGACTAATTAATATCTTCTGAAAAAATATGAATGGAACTGGAGACCATTCTTCTAAGTGAAGAGTTTCTAGAATGAAAAGTGAATACCTCGTGTACTTACCACTGAACGAGAAGTAACTGATGGGCTCACAGGTGCACGGGGGCAAGTAAAACTCAATGGAATGAACCAGGGTAAGGGGGTAGTAACAAAAGCCCACCTAATGAGTACCATGAGTGCTATTTGGGTGACAGGCACACTTTGAGCCATATTATAAAAATGATTGTGTAACCTAACACATTTGTAACTCCTTAATATTTTTGGGAAAAAAAAGAAAATAGAAGTGCTTTAAAGTACTAAGATATTATTGCTTTGTTTATGTAGGCTATTGAATTAATCTTTCAGTTATACATTCATTTTCTAATTAACTGATAGGAATAGTTCAAGTAGTGCCTGGTATTTTATTCCTGCAGGTCAAAATGTCTCAGTGGAGGCGCAATTCTAAAAATGGCTCTGCAATTACAGTAGTTTTATTTATCCACAGGCATTTAAAGCATCAAGCAGCTTCTAATTGCTAACAGCGAAAGACCTAGCCTTTTCCAGCCTGTTCTCCTCCCTGACCTATCTGCAGAACAAATATTGTCATTTCCGACAAGAAGAATGAGACAAACCACAAATAATCTGTGACAAAAGTAATTAATTAGAACACAGGAGAATCTACCTATACACTGTAGCAAGTAGTTCTCTTAGGAAGATTTTCACACGATAGCATGTTTGAGGTCCCTTGATAACTAGTAAATGTGAAATATGGTGCCTGAACTTGTAGTTTGTGATAGTTTCCCTGTCACCTATGGCCTGTGATGTCCTAAAATTAGAATAATTGGCACAGGCACCCTGAAGGATGGCAAATCTCATTTCTAGACAATTACTGTTAAAGAGACATCCTTTCAAAGCAAAGTAACAGAGAATTGCTCATAACATAAGGAAATAAAGGCATAGATCAGGGTAGCATTTTCAAATTCCATTGCAAATAGGTAATTAGCAGGTAAAATTAGCAAAGAAGCTACTCCAACAGTCTCTAGTTAGAAAACACGTTATTATCGGAACCCAGATTGAATCAATTGTTGGCTATGTAAAGCCAGGTAAACAAAGCAGAAGTTGTGGACTTCAGCTGTAAAATGGGTAAGAAGGCTCGGCGCCTGTAGCTTAGTGGCTAGGGTGCCAGCCACATACACAGGAGCTGGCGGATTCAAACTCAGCCTGGGCCTGCCAAATAACAATGACACCTAGAACCAAAAAACAGCTGGGCTCCTGCAGTCGCAGCAACTTGGGAGGCTGAGGCAACAGAATCACTAAAGCCCAAGAGTTTGAGGTTGCTGTGGGCTGTGATGCTACAGGACTCTACTGAGGTCGACAAAGTGAGACTGCCTCAAAACAAAACAAAACAAAAAAAGAAAAATGGGTAAGAAAGTTATTTGTTTGAATACTTGAATCATGCATAAAGTCTATTGAAACAAATGTCACTGTATAGAATAAATCTATTGAAAAACATTAATTTTCTTATTCTACTATGTGGCTTATAACAATACAGCTGTGAAAAATCTGATTAAAGCATTTTCTTATTAAAAATTCTTAAGCTTCTTCTGTCTGCTCCTTGCAATGACAGCACTTGAGCTATGCAGTGAGATGGAAAGCAGACGTGTCTTACGCCGAGTCTTGGGCAGTTTCTTTGTTTTGCCATTAGCTGTAATTTCTCTTTCACTCCTTTCATTTTCTTTCTTTAAGGATATTGATCTGCGACACTCCAGCAAAACTGCAAAACAATCGTCCTTCCTTATAAGATGGCAGAAATAACAACATAACATAACTCTTCTCTGGTGTCACATTTGAAATTAAAAAAAAAACTCATTGTTTGCATTTGTTGGCTTATGATTTAAGAACTCATGCTATAACTCCTCCCTTACCCATGCATTCATTTTAAACGTTCATAAAACATTTAATATATAAACAATACTTTTCTCAGGTGCGTTCAACTTTAAAAACATCTAAAGTTAATAACTTGATTTCCCTCCAGAATATTTAAAGAACCCCAAAACAGCTTAATACTATTTATCCCCTCCCTCTTCCTTTCAATTATTGTGTAGATTTTAGTATTTTTTAACCTCTTCTTGGGTATTAACTGTGTCTTTCCCCTAAATATAAAGAAATTCCAATTTCCAGTACTGAGGAAGATGTCTTTATATGGAAAGAGGGTCTTTGCAGTCTGTAAGGTTGAATTCTCAAGAGAGATTTCTTTTTGTTTCCACCCAGTGTCAAGTTCCCAATGGGCATATTTCTCTCTCTCTCTCTGTTACAATGAGGTTATACTGGAGTAAGGTGGAATGAAAATCCAATGTGACTGGTGTTTTTACAAGAAGAAACGATCGCTGTGCACATGGCCATGTGATGAGAGTGGCAGGGAAGGGTGAAGCAGAGATGAAAGTGGACCAGCAGAGAGGTCTCTGCAGGCCGAGGATGGTGAGCATGGCTGGCAACACCTGAAGTCAATAGCATGGGATGGAACAAATCCTTCCCTGGAGCCTTCCAGAGAACCCTGGAACAGCTTGATTTTGATGCTCTAACTTCCAGAAATGTGAGAGAATGACCTTCTGTTCTTTAAACCTACCCACTGTATTGTACTTTGTTACAATAAGTTTAAGGAAACTAATACCCTCCTTAAATAGGATGCTATTTTTGTTTAATTCAGATTATATTTATTTACATAAACTCCAATATCTCCATTCATAATCTTATTCTGCATGTCCCAAAATTTGCCATCCTATTTGTTTTCTATACTTTTATTCACAGGATCGACTACAGGGTTTGTTGGTGGTAAAACAAAACCAAAACCCAAAAACACTAAATTTGAGTTCATCCAACCATGTGTTCATTTTGCCATTGCTCTTGGAAGCTGGTCCCTGGATGTCACATAGGACTCAGTGAAATGACACTAGCCAATTGTCCTCCCATTGTACCTGTTGGGAGGGTAACTTTGTGTCTGGTCATCATGCCTTTAGCTGCACATGAAGTTATTTCAGTACATAATTTAAAATATTTTTTTGCCTGATTGGTAGGCATAGATATACTATACCATGTCTAAATTCAGATTTTTAAGGCACTTCTCAAAATTGATTTGATTTCCTGAATCTAAGGAATTTTTTTTTCAGTTTGAGAAAATCTCAGCCATTATGTTTTTGAGTATTGTCACTTCTTTCCCTTCTAAATACCTGCCCAGATACATATTATATTTTCTTAATAATCCATATTGTTTATTGTTCCTATATTTCATCTTGTTTGTCTTCTGTGGTTCTATTTGTTAAATTTATTCCTTTTTACAATCTAGTTTATAATTTAGTTATTTTTACATTATCTCACACGTTTTAATTATATCTCATGTATTTGTATTAATATTTTCTTATTTAATTCTCTAAAAGCAATACCTATTTAGTGAATTATCTTTGGTCTTGTAAGTCCAACATCAATACTCTTTGGGACTCTAACTTTTCTGTCTCTTGTTTCTGTAATTTCTTGCTCATGAAAGTTTCTTTTACTGTTAGTTCTATGATTTTTCTTTTAACTGTGGTTTTATTTCTCAGGAAACCTATCTGTGAGATTTTTGTAAGGCCTAGCTGAGAAAGAAAACATTTCTCTGGAGAGCACTTGTATTTGCTTCTGCCTGGTGCCCGAAGGTACTTACAAGGGATCGCTTAAAAATAAATTCTCAGCTTGAAAGTTTTGGATCACTAGCTGCAAATCCATATGAGGGGCAGTCTGGAAGGATGAATCCTCAAGAGAGATTTCTTTCTCTTTCCACCCAGTGTCAAGATCCCAACGGGCATATTTCTCTCTCTCTCTTGTTTTCTTTCCAAATGGCAAATTTATTTCTCTTTTACTTTATACAACTAGTGGAAATGCAACCAGTCCAGCCTGCTTGGGAAACTATTTTATTATTACGAAGTTTAAATATATACGCTGTATATGCCCTTGGGTCTTCTTCTCTCTATACGTTCAACAGAAGTGTGTGCACACACATGCAACAAAGCGTGCCCCAAAACATTGAGAGATGCATGAGCAGACACTGATGCAACCTAAATGCTCATTAGTAATAGAATAAATCAACAATTTGAGTTATAGAAGATAGAGTCAGAATATAGAATATGGAGCGGAAAACTGAACAAACTACTGCTACAGGCAAAAATCTAACACTGGAAAAAGGAAACCAGACAGAAGAGTATTTGCTATGTGGTCCTACTACATCAAGTTTAAAAATGGCAAAACTAGTCTAAAGGGCTGGGTGTCAGGAGAGTGACCAGCAATGGAAAAGAGAAGGAAAGAGACCAGAAGAGGCCAGAAGTGTAGTCTCTGGCCATAGACACAGGTTACAATGATGTATTCCCTTGGTTCTTATTCTTTGAATACCTCTTTATAACTTCTGTACTTTCTACCTGTAAAATATTTAAACAAAAACATACAACCCCCCCCAAAGTGTATATAGAATCTTATTTTCATCACCCTTACTTCACTCATTGACTCACTGTGTACTTAAATTCTAATTATAATCTTCATCAAAGTTTACCTGCTCTGCTCTCGACCTTCCTTTTCAACTCAATGTAGGCTCACTTCACTTCAGACCAGCCACTGTGATGTTTTTTTTCCTCCAAATGCCAAAATATTTCCAAACTTAAGTCATTTACATATGCCTTTTTTTTCCTGGTATTCTTTATTCTGTATTTATACTCTATGTGCTTCTGATTCAACCTTTACTCCATAAAAAAATAACCCTTTTAGCAAAATACCTTCACAAATCTTCAAACTAAAGGAGCTGAAAGGTTGAATCACTTTTTCCTCTTTGAAATATCCAAAATTGAATTAACTCTTTGGTCCTTCATAGAAAGTATCCATTGAATAGGATTTTGTTGGATTTTGTTTTATGTAAAGGGCTAATAAACTTAACACTGAATTTATTATAGTAACATAGATGTCTCACGGGTGTTGATGAATTTTGACCTAGCATATTTTAATGCAACTTCAATACATTATAAATTGTATCATGCATTTAATGTAGGCTTAATGTACACCATTGAATTAGAAATGGGGGATAATTTAAAATATTACTTATATTACATTATAACACACTATCCAGTGCATTGTAAAGTCCTTGTGATGTGATTTGTTATGCATGGGATAGGAAATATGGACATTAAAAAATTGTAAATGTATACACTGTAACTTACTTACTCTCCCCACACCTCTTTTTTTTTTTTTTTTTTTGAGACGGAGCCTCAAGCTATCTCCCTGGGTAGAGTGCCATGGTATCACACTCACAGCAACTTCCAACTCCTGGGCTCAAGTGAGTCTCCTGCCTCTGCCTCCCACGTAGCTGGGACTATAGGCACCCGCCACAACGCCTGGCCATTTTTTGGTTGCAGCCATCATTGTTGTTTGGCGGGCCTGGGCTGGGGATTCAAACCTGCCACCTTAGGTGTACGTGGCTGGCGCCCTAGCGGCTTGAGCCACAGGAGCCCAGCCCCCACACCTCTTTAATTGACTGATGAAGCAAATATGTGACTCCTATCTGAAAAAAAAATTAGAAAAATTATATTTTTATTGAAATTTTTTAAAAAGCTTATTTTAAAAACGAATATGGGATAATAGACAGTATGAGAGATTTTTTTATGAATGTCTGAAAGTAAGCAATGTAAAAAAGCTTAAAAGTGAATAATTTGCAAACCCCCAATACCATAATTTTTATCATTTTACGTAATTTTTTACAGCAACATATTTCTACCTCCCTATGTATAAAATGCAGTGAACACACCAAAATGCTTTTTTTTTTTGTTAAATTTAGATTACGGATTTTGACCCTGTTGAGGTAGAGTATCTGGATTAGTTATCCTCTCTTGGGGATGTTGTGGCAATAAGTTATAGCATTTGCAAAACACTTGTAAAATGAGTCAATTGTAACTGAGTACTAAGCTTTTACTGAGCATAATATAATGCTAACGACTGTGTTGTGTAATATTATCTCATTTGCCAGCTACAGTTCACCTGTAAAATGCTTTTTCTTTTTGGAAAACAATGTCTAATATCCCAAATAAGCAAAAACCATTTTTTAAGGTAATATATGAGCCACAGCGGAGGTCATACTAAAAGTAGAAGTTAAAATTCCTCCTCCAACGCGAGGGAATGCTACACACATATTATTTGAGCTAATTGTCACAACTGGGATTTAACCTGAGAGGGAGATTATTTAGTCAATGAAAGGAAAATAAAAATGATCCTGCACAATGTGCTAACTCAGGACAATCAAGAAGCCTTTCTGAGTGTTCAACATTTTAATCAACGTCTCATTTTCCCCAACTGCACTTTACTTCTACAGGCAGTTTTCTATTTGTGGAAAGATAGCAAATGGCACACCCATGCACATTTGAAAAATAAAGAAAGAAATAAAATAAGAATGATAAAAAGGCGTGAGAATAAGAAGCAGTTTAAACAGGAATAAATGTAGATTAGATAAAGAGGTGGACAGGTAGTTCGGTAAGCAGAGAGGGAGACATTGAAAAGGAGCCGAGTGCCAGGAAAAATCACTGCCTGATTATGATAGAACTTCTGCTAGTCATTGTGTGAGAGCAGAAATTCACATTAGAAATTCTATTCAACTTGGATAAAATTTCTATAAACAACAGTGAATCATCCACCCGTTCCCATCATCTGAGAATTTGGACTTTCAAATTATAACTGCCAAGTTAGAGGCAAATAGATAACAGACATGGCAAATTGGTTTCATGTGTGAGGGATCAGAAGCTAGAGAAACTGGCGAGGAGGAAGAGACTTGGTCTGTTATAAAAGCAGTGGAAACATTGCTCACAGAGGTTTTTGAACTGCAAGACCCTTGGAGTTACTTCCTTTAACCTTGCATTTTATAGTTGAGCTACCTATAGCACAGAAGTAGACTTGCTTCTATCTTGGGGACTTACATTCCACTGAATTTTGGCTTGCAGTAAATTAATACCCCCAGAGTAGTTACAAAAGCCCTGGACCTATTGTCAACACTAGAAATGGGTATTAACTCTCTCAAGAACCCTCACTTCTCTGAACCAACGTCATCTGCAAAGATACAAGGGAAGATGCTGCTTCTACAGAATTTCTGAGAATAGAACAAATAATACATGTAGAAGGGCTTTTAAAACTCACTGCCTTTTGCAATTAAACAATGGTAACTGACATGGAAAACAAAAGAATTATATTGTGAAAATATATTCTGAGTATGTGACTACCCAATGAGTGTTAGGGTGCACCAACCAACAAAGGAAGCACCCCAGTGCCCAGAAAACTGCTGGTGCCAGGAACATTCCTCCTCTGCTTTAGGAATGTTGACCAGATTGAAGGAACACAATCTATTTAAGTAGAAGGTAAATAGATTAAGAAAACAACCAATGGTTTGCCAGGAATAAAAGACCAGACAGGCATGCATTGCAAAGATCTATCTCATGTTGCTGCCATCCAAGACTTTCTTGTATGTAAATTCCCCCCAATAAATACTTGGAGTGGTCTGCCTTCTTCTTCAGCCTGAGCTTGCCTCTGCTCACAGAGATTTGCTCACAGTCCCAGCAGGGAATTTCCCCCCAAAACTATATTCTGTGATTTATGTTTTCTTTTACCTTCTTCCCAGTTGCATTATCTCTTAATAAGAATTTTCTTTTATCTCTTGAATGGTGGATTGGTTCATTTTTCTATCAAAGGACTTCAGAATATGTTACCCCAAAACATCTTTGCTGGCAAATTGACTATTTTGAGTTAAAGGAACAGTTTAAAAAAAAAAAAGAAAAAAGCAGGCACGAGATCGCTCTGAATTTTATTCTGTTTCTTAAAGGCAGGAGATAAAATTGTCGTGTGAAAATTGTCCTCCTTAAACTAAAAGAAAAGTCGCATTTTTATACGATCATGCTCTTTATTTTTTTAATTTTCATAGGCAGCACAATTTTATTAGTAGCTACTGTTGGGTTCTCCATCTCTTGCTATGTGACTATATGTTTATTTATTTATATCAACACACACGTATAAAAAAGTATGTAAAATCTAAATCTGTATTCATCTATTTTTTTCCAAATCTATATTTATCTATTTCGATTTTGCATATAAGCAAGATGGTACCATGTTTTTCTTCTGTGTCTGGCTTACTTTGCTTGGCATAACATTCTTCAGTCTTATTCATGTCATGACACAAGACGAGATGCCATATTTTACAGGGTGGAATGATAACCCACCCTATATACACACCACAGATTCTTTACCCTTCATTCAATTATTGACAATTACATCAATCCTATATTTTGGCTGTTGTGAATAATTCCACAACAAATGTGCAAGTGAAAATATGAACATGAGCTAGCAATTTCATTGTCTTTGGGTTTATATGCAGAAAAGGGATTGGGGATCACCCCATAGTCAACCTGATTTCTATGCCTTTTCCCACACTGGAGATACCAATCTATTCTGAACACATATAAGGGATATCTCCTAATGGTTTTATTTGAATTTCACTGATGATTAAGGATGTGGATTGAGGACCTTTTGTGCCTTTTGGTTATTTTTATGTATTCTTTGGAGAAATGTTTACTCAAGTCTTACGGTCATTTATTAACCAGGTTAGTTGTTTTTCTACTATTGATTTACAGCATTTGTGTTTCTAATATTTTCAGATTTATTGATCCTTTATCACACATATGGTTTGAAAATATTTTTTCCCCATCTGTAGGCTGCTATTTTATTTTGTTGATTGTTTCCTTTGTTGCACAGAAACTTTTTAGTTTGAGGTAGTCCCATTTCTTTATTTTTGTTTCTGTAGTCTTTTGTGGCAATATTTAAATTACCCTTGCTAAGGTGACTGTCCGGGAACTTTTGCCCTATGTTCTAGGAATTGATAGTTTCTGGTTTTATATTTAGGTCTTTTATACATTTTGAGTTTGTTTTGTGTACAGTGCAAAATAAAGGGCCAATTTCATTCTTTTGCATTTGGTAATCCAGTTTTCTCCACCATTTATTGAAGAGATTATTTTTTCCCTATGTATCTCTGGGTCCCCCTTGTCAAAAATCAGTTGGTGGTATATGCTATTTTAGGGCTCTCTATTCTGTTCCACTAAAGCAAAAATTTGTTTTTATTTCGCAACATTGTTTTGTCCATTCAGTGTCTTATGTAGTTGCATGTGAATTTTAGACTTCTTTTTCTCTTTCTAGAAAGAATGTCATTGGAAGTTTGCGATTGTGTTGAATCTGTATACTGCTTTGGGTTGTATGGACATATAAACAATATTAATTCTTTTGATCCAAGACCATGATGTATTTATCTTTTCAATTATTTGTGTCTTCTTCAATTTATTTCATCAAGACTTTATAGTTTTTATACAGATATTTCACCTCCTTGGTTAAATTTATTCAAAGTATTTGTCTCGTGCTATAATAAATGGACATTTTCTTGTTGCCTTTTTTGGTTAGTTCCTTATTTTTGTAGAAAATGCTAGTTACTTTGGTGTGTTGATTTTGCATCCGATAAATTCACTGAATTCACTTATTTGTCCTAATGATTTTTTATGTGGATTATTTGGGGTTTGTCATTCAATATATAAAATCAAGTCATTTGCAAATATGGGTAATTTGACTTCTTCCTTCCCAAATTGGATGTCTTTTACTTCTAATCCTTTGTGTCTGATTACTCCTGGTAGTTCCTAAAAGCAGTACTACTTTGAATAAAAGTGGTGATATTATATTGAGGGACTTTCATTTTAAACCTACACTGTGGATGCTTTTACTACATTTGAAATTCTCTTTGTATTTAATTTTTTACCGTTTCTAATGTGCCTGTAGGGGGCCCTCTTTGGATTGAATCCTTTTTTTTTTTATTGTTAAGTCATTTGTACATAGATCATAAATACATTTATGCCCTTATGGGATTCATAGTGTTGATTATTTGTACGAATTGGAGTGCTTGCATCCTACTAATCAACATAGCCTTCACCTCATTTACCCAATTACAGGATTAAGACATTTGATTGAATCCTTTTGAGGGCTACTGAGCTTCGTGGACCTACATTTGCATATCTCTTCCAAGAATTGAGCAGTCTTCAGCAATTATTATATGAAACAAGCTTTTTGCCCCTTTCTTTATATACTCTGCTTTTGGAATTCTTGTAAATCTGAATATCTGTGACTTAATTGTGTCCCCTTAAACCCATAAATCCTATAAATTGTCTTTACTCTTTTATATTTTAGTTTTTCATTTCTTGTGACTGAGTCATTTTTAAAGACGTATCTTTAAGTGGAGAGATTCTTCGGCTTGATCTAGTGTGCTCTTGAATTACATTTAATTCCTTGAATTATTTTTGCTGTTAAGACCCTTTGCTTATTACATGCTCAGAGCTTACTTCTCTATGACTTTAACTGCTTCTATAAGTCTTCAGTTCTTTATGAGGGCTCCCTTTTACCTAAACCATGTACTGAATAAACGTGCCTTTATCCTATCTATCTGTCTCATTAGCTGTTGAATTAATTCTAGCCCTCAGCTAGTACTGAAAGGGAAGAGGGGAAGTTTAATCTCCTATACACTGTACTCTGACTTCCAGGAACTTTCAAAAAAATGTTATAGTGGCCCCAACCCCCTCCTTTCACTATCACCAATATGTACATTCTTTGAAATAATGACCCCATCCCATTCTCGATCTTTGACTTTGGGAAAATGTTGCCTAGCTTGCTTGTCTCTTGTGTATTTGTTAAATTCAATCTATTTTTCCTTGGACTTTCCTTGTATCTGTCAAACTAGCAGATCTAGGCCCTGGTATTCTCACTGATATAAAAAGAAAAATTTCCTGGCAGTGCCCATAGCTCAGTGGGTAGGGTGTGGGCCACCATACACTGAAGCTGGCTGGTTCAAACCCAGGCTGGGCCAGCTAAATGACAATGATGACAACTGCAACCAAAAAACTAGCCAGGCATTGTGGCGGGCACCTGTAGTCCCAGCTACTTGGGAGGCTGAGGCAAGAGAATTACTTAAGTCCAAGAGTTTTAGGCTGCTGTGAGCTGTGACACCATGGCACTCTACCCAGGGTGACATAGTGAGGCTCTGTCTCAAAAAAAAAAGAAAAAAAAAAAAAGGAAAATTTCCTTGTTTCATTCATTGACTATTATAGAAGCAGAATAATGATCTCCTAAAGATGTTCAACATCATAAATACCCAGCTGGTAAATACATTATGTTATAATGCAAAAGAGGAACTAAGCTAACCTATGGAATTAACCTTGCTGTATTAGGCTGCCTGAGCTACCATAACAAGATGCCACAGACCATCTGACCTTGCAAACAGAAAAAAAACCCAAACTATAAAATAACTTCATGAGGTTTACTCTGAGATAAATTTGAGTGACCGGTGGCTTGGGGAGTTGTGCCCAAGAAGCCCTGAGCGAGTGATTCAGAAGTGGCCAGGCTTTGTACATTTTAAGAAGACAGGAATTGAAGATAAAATCAATACACATAAGGTATTTTGACCCACAGAAGTAGAACATCTCAAAGTCATGGTTTACAGATCATAGGTGGGGTCAAGGGTTCTTTGATTTGCAATTGGTTAAAGAAGTAAAGCTTTGCCTACAGACTTGGAGTCAGTGAAAATTATACTTGAGCTAAGGTAAGGGAATCTGCTAATCAAAGAGCAAGTGGCAAAATACTGAAAGTAATTTGTTAAGCAAATTGATGAACTAGAACTGTGATTTAACCTTTGCCTTGCATGGCCTTCGTCCAGCTCTCAATTAGTCTAAAGTCCAGAAGGGAGGGGCTGTGCAGAAGAATGTCAAACGCCTCTTCTTTTGTGGTGGGGTACTCAGTCTGTTAAGGGGGTGAGTCTGTTCAGTCAGTGGGTGGTGAGGGAAGGGAATGGGCAATGTAGCATTTAATTTTACTATCATTGTACAGCTTAAACAACAGAACTTATTTATTTATTTTTGTACTCATAGTTCTGGAGGTTCCAAGTGCAGTAGGGTTGCCAGTAGGTTTGGTTTTTCCCAAGGACACCCTCCTCCACTTGCAGGTGGCCACATTCCCATCATGTCCTCAGGTGGCCTTCCCTCTGTGCCTGTCCCCCTCAGTCTCTTCCTCTTTTGTGATGCAAAACAGCCAGCCCCAGAGTGATATGATTTGCAAAGGAGAAGTGTTGCTTACTGCTTTTAAGGATGGGAGAGGATCAAGGGACAAGGATTATGCTCAGCTTTCTGAAGCTGGAAAAGACAAGAAAATGGACTTCCCTCTAGAAAATGGAATTTTCCCCCTCGGGAGAGGAAGGTGGCTCTGTCAGCAAGTTGACTTTAGTCCAGTGAAACTCGCATCAGATTTCTGACACACAAGAATGTAGTATAATAAATTTGTGTTGTTTTTAGGCACTAAATTTGCTATAATTTGTTACTATCACACTAAACTAATCTAGATAATAGAAGAATGACACACCCATACCAACGGCTCTCATCTATCCAGCTACTCTACAGTTTTTCATACTGCCATTCATAATCCAATTTCCTTTCCTTAATTTTTAAACTATATTTCACATCTCCACTAAGTAACTGAACTTTTGTAAACTGTAGGGATACAGTGATAACCAGTATAAAGTACTTACTTTTTTTTTTTTTTTTGAGACAGGAGACGCAAGCTGTCCCCCTGGGTAGAGTGCTGTGACATCACAGCTCACAGCAACCTCCAACTCCTGGGCTCAAGTGAGTCTCCTGCCTCAGCCTCTTGAGTAGCTGGGACCACAGGCGCCCCACAATGCCTGGCTGTATATTTTTTTTTTGGTTGCAGCCAGCATTGTTGTTTGGTGGGCCCGGGCTGGATTTGAACCCACCACCTTGGGTGTACGTGGCTGGTGCCTTAGCCACTTGAGCCACAGGCACTGAGCCGGTATTTACTTTCTTGAACCTACATCTTCAGTTGCAGGATAGGTAGATAAATGGGCAATTTTATCATATGCATGTAGCCTGACCTTGAAAGATCAAGAAAAATTTTACATAGGAAATTACATCTGTATGAACTCTAAAACAATAAAGTGATTTCAATGGAGTAAATAATGGACATAAAATGTGTGCAAAGGCTCAACAATAAAACATTTGGCATAGTCAATTTCATGAGGTTTTACAGTTTAAGAGCAGAAAGGTAGGGGGATACAAATTAAAATTTAGTTCCTTACAAAAAATTGTGGATTTTTTTTTCCTGGATGATTTAAAACATCCATTACTTTTAGGCTTCACTGAAGCTCAAATTTTTAATGTACATTGATCATATCCAAGACTGATCCAATGTAAGTGCTATGTATATACTTTATTGATATTGCTTTTATTTCTGCATTTTTAATTGTTTGGGATTCATTGAGGATTCAGAGAATTAGGTTGCACTGATCGCATTTTTTAGGTAAAGTCCCTCTTGGTGTCCGACCCCAGGGGGTGCCATATGCCTTGAACCCCCCACCCCCCTCTCTCCTCTCTCTCTGCTCCCTTGTTCCCCTGCTCCCATTTTGAAGTGATATGTGTTTTCCTCTTATGAGGGTATATATTAGATCATCTACAGACTTCATATTTGAATTGAGCACAATGGATCCTGCTTCTCCATTTTTGTGATACTTTACTCAGAAGAGTTTAGTGGCCATTGCAACAATAGAAAAAAGTTAAAAAATGGGACTTAATTACCCTGCATTGTTTAAAAATATTTTTGACAGGTTAAATTTACAGATGGTGGATCACTGGATATACAGAGCACACTGCAAAAGCCAATGTCAGTGAATTTCGGCTTTCCAACATGTCACAGTAAATACATATTTGTGAAGTAGAAGAAAATGCCTTTTCAATGTCCATGCATCTATTTATGAGGTGAGTTACATTTATAGATTTACATATGTCCAACTATTCAAACAGAAAAAAGTAGTAGCAACACTAATAATAGTTGCAGAATTAGAAGCAGTAGTAGAAGCCACTGCTATTAAAAAATAATAATTAGGGAGGGGCCTGTAGCTCAAAGGAGTAGGGCACTGGCCCCATATGCTAAGAGGTGGCAGGTTCAAACCCAGCCCTGGCCAAAAACTGCAAAGAAAAATATAAGGATAATAATAATTATTATTTTTAAACTGAGAGATGAGGATCTTAATAGATTTTTAAATCAATTCTTGATTTTTCATTGCAGTTCATTAACTGGAAATAACTTATTTTTGTGACCTATGAGTATCATTCATCATTATGAAGCTAATTATTCCAGGAATTCATTTGAATTGGGTATATCTGTATGAGGTGTTTTTTTTTTTAAATTGAAATTGGTATTTGTAAATCTGGCATTTGGCAAACATTTCCTATGTATTGGTTATTTTATAGTAAAATAATTTCCTTACTGATGTATTTTAGACTACAAAAACAAAAACAAAAACAAAAACAAAAAACCTCTCCTCTCATAAAAACACATCCGGTTTTGCATAGGCATAGCCTGTAATCTGGTCTGTTCCTTACTAGCTTATGTGCACGTAGCAAAGCTCTGTTAACCTGACGGTAGCGCATAGCATTTGTCCCCCCCACCCCCACCCCCAGTGTCTGCTTTATTTTTTCTTTCTCAGACATTTTTATTCTTTTTCAGATTACTTAGTCATGATAGCAAACACCCAGTCGTTAACATTATTTTTCTTTAAACTACCGTTGTAAGGAAAATGTAACTTGGTTGATACCACATTCTTTCTCTGAGAACATCCACTACAGGTATTACATTAGTTTGCTAGAGCTGCTAAAGCACAGGCTGGGTGGGCTAAACAACAGAGAATTATTTTTTTTCGTAATTCTGGAGGTTCCAGCATCTGAGACGGGATGTTGGCAGGGTTGATTTCATTTTGAGGTTTCCTTCCTGCCTTTTGGATGGTCATCTTCCCTCCAGGTTTGAATCTTCACACTTTCTTCCCTTGATATTTCTGCATCGCACCCACCTCTTCTTATAAGAACACCACTCATCTTGAATTAGGGCCCACCCAATAAACTCAATTTCTCATTTTAACTTAATTTCTTCTAAAGGCCCAATTTACAGAAACAGTGATGTTCTGAAGTCCTGGTGGTTATGACTTTGACCTGTAAATTTCGGGAGGCACAGTTCAGCCCTTAACAGGTATATTATTTTGTTAATTTAGCTTGCTCCCATCTGTTTTACTTTATGCGCAGTTGTACCTATTCACTCTGTTAGTTTGTTTTTAAAGGAAAAAAAAAAAGCAGTATGTGATAATTTGTCTTTGTATTGCTTTGTCATCTGAATAATCAGTTCTGTCTTTCTTGTTGCTACTGAGGCGTGCATTGTTGGCCAATTTTCTTACCCGTAAGTCATTAATAAAATGAATAGTTTGAAAAATTGATTTTTAATTTTCACAGGTAACTCTTGAAATTATATGATTTCACAAATATCTGTTTTCACATGCTACATTATTCTTCAATTCGACATTCTGTTTTTCCTCTCTAAATAGGGTAGATTATTTTTTCCACTTCCATAAATCTAGCACTATATATAGTGTTCTTGCTTTTATCTAATCAATGTTTGAAGTACAATAATTCTTTTTTGAAAGTTTCAAATCTAACCTATTTTATTAATAAATGTAATTCTGTGTTCTTATTTTCAGCTCTTTTGAAACTTACTTCTAGATGCATCTATGTAGCTCGATTCATCTTGACTCCTGCTAACTTTATAGTTGAAAGTCTTGAATCTTATTTTACACCAATCATCATATGTAGGTTTAGTAAGTAGATTGCTTTATACTTCTCTATAAATGTCTATTGGATGAACCATTGCCTATAACATTATTTCTATGTATTTTAGAAGAATATTTTCTTAATTTTCATCAATTCTAATACAATTGCAAACACTGATAATATATAGATTCCTAGTAAGTATGTATAGATTAAATAATAATATCTCCCTTTCAATGGCTGTTGAGAATATTAGATTCGATAATCTTCATATTTCTTTTTGCTGTTACTGCTGGAAATTAGACATATGTTGAGTATTATGTATAAAATATAGCTCTTTCTGTCTTGATACTCATTATGTTATCTTTGAGACCATTTTGCATTTTGCTATTTTGAAGTACTTTTTGTGAGTTCTCACACATTTCTTATTGTCATTGTGTGTGTGTGTAGTTGTCTATATAGACATCATCACTGGTTTGATATCAACAATAGTCTGATTAATGAGTTTGGCTACATTCCACAAAATAATGTTCTTATTTCTCTTAGATCAATGTTTTCATCATAAAAGCACTACAGCAAATTTAAACTTGATCTTTTTTACCAAATGAAGTGAAGAACTGGGGGAGTTAATTGGAATGTATAATTTACTCAACACATTAAATTAAATCGATCTTTTCTTTACAAAAGTGATATTATACTTAGACCTTTGAGGTACTCATGTATGAGTATCAGAAAGCTTTCAACTTCAAGTAGGAAAAGAATAGCTTTCTCTTAAAACATAAAACTACTTAGAGGCTCACGTAATTGGGACTCCCAAAGTGGTGTACCATGTATGAGATGGATTACCTTTGGCTAATCACTTCTATGCTTTGAACTTGTCATCAAGTTTGCTTCCCTAATGATGACAAATGTCAATGTTAGACTTCCACCTCCTGTATAATATTGCATAAATGGAGAAAGAATATTTTAATCAGTAATATGGTCCTGTCTCTTAAGAAAAAGATTTTTTTTCTAATGTCAGAATCCTCCTATCTCACCTCAAGTTATTTGACCTAATTAATGTCATTCGCCCATTATTGAACCAGTGACCATGACGAAAAGGAATTTTTACTCCTTGATAAAAAACTCATTCTTGGAGGATACGACAAGTGTATCTGGGAGCCTTGTCTCTACGGTAAGATAACATTCAAGGTATTATGTGAAAGGTATTAAGGAAAGTTGACGGGAGAGTGACTGCTGTATAAACACCAATAATGTAGAGACAATGTTCCATAGGCACTGATGCACTTGGACTGAGATTTATTCTGCTTGCATTAGTGGAACACAAAGAATATTTTAAGATTCATGAGAGTTCATCCTCTTTTATTTGTTTTATCTAATTTTAATTGTTTTTCTCTTTATTATTTGTCAACTTTATGTTTTTCCCCTTTCTTCAAAATATTTCCTCTTTGTTTTTTCCTAATCAAACTTAATAAGATGAGTAAATGTAGTTGCTTCAAAATGTACATACTACACTTGCAAATAACCAGGTAAACCCTGAATCACTCACTTATATCGTCTGACTTTAAGGAAATCATATACTCTTTATAGATTTTATCTATAAAATAATTATTGATGTTACCTATACCATAAAATGTGTTAGAATTACCCAAGAAACCACTTGAAAAGGCATTATTGCATGACATGAAACCTAATAATATGCTTACAAATTATTAAGCTGTGGTTATTAAAATAAGGTGACCATAAAATTAACCCCAACATAACCCAATTTCTCAAGAATTTTCTTTAGAATCTATGCAGCTGTCTCTTAGAGGGTATGCCTTGCTCCCATTTTTTTCAGTTATATATTTGGAGTTAGATTTTTAGAATAAAAATCTTTCATTTATGTAGCTTTCCATTTTGGAATGACACTGTTGTTTATTTAGGCCTGCCAAATTAAATATAAGCCTGCTTTTAGTAATTCATGAGCCTAAATTTAGCCTTACTCTCCTTAATGCCTCTAATAATGTAGGGATATTGGTTTTTCTTGAAAGACAAAGATTCCACAATGCCTTACACCTGCAAGTATTGTGTCCTTTTTTCCTCACTTTTCCTTTGTCTTCTATGTAATGTTCTTACTCTCCATGAATAGAAATGATATTAATAATTCTTTAATAGTCAGTTGACTTTTTCTTTATTAAATTCTCTCTGTCTAGTCACAGAAGAGTTCTAGCTCCATGTAGTTCGTAGATGTATTCCTCTTTTGTTCTGCTTTATATTCTCAATGCCAAATGCAACAGGTAGCACATAGCAGATATTCAGTGAATAGTATTGAATTGACATTCTCAAGAAGTTCAAAGGCACATGTTTTATAAAGATAGTCCTATTAAAACCTTTCAAGAAATAAAACATCATGCTTTCTGATATGGTAAAGTAGAACATAATGAGGAGTAAATTAACAAATAAATTTATCATTTAAACAAAATAAGCTTAGAAGTTAAAATTGATACTTCGGTATCTGGAATGAATGGTTATAAAACTGGTAACAAAAGCAAAATCCATTTTGAAATATGGCAATGATATATACAGATATTATATCCTTAAAACAAATTTTTTACTTAGTTATATTTTAAAGTTACTTTGCAGAGGTATCACTATACAGGAATTTTCCATTGAAGTTTATTATTCTTGCAGATTAACATCCATTGCATGTTATGAGTTATTGCCAAGATGCACATCCGCTGTAGTTAATTCAGAAAATAGCAGTGCTTATGAAAGAAAGAAAAAATGGATAAAAATTTAAAAAATGAAAGACATTACAGACAAAAGAGCAAAAGAACTAAAGAAAGAACAAATAAAAGAAAGAGAGAAGAAGAAAAGAGAAGGAAAAAAAGAAAGCATAGAACAAAACTATGCATTTGACGTTTACCATTCTCAAAATTCACTGTATCTTATTGTCTTTACATTTAGTTTCATATCCCTTATTAATTTAATATATTTTTAGAATTATTCTTCTAGGGAACAAATGCAATAATATAAAATCAACAATTACTTATGTGTTAAATTGTTTGACAATATGTATAAAACTTGCAATGATAATTACTGTCATATTTTTGTATGACCCTTTGATGTCATTATGAGTATACGTATTTTTAAGGAATATTTAATTCCTAAATTCAAGAAAAGTAATTTATGTTACTGCCTAACATACTAGACCAGTGGAAGCCCATAGAACTATTACTAATAAAAATGTCAAAGTTTTATGAAAAGATTATTAACTGATTAATACTTCACTATCTAAATAGATTCTGAAGTCTCTAAATTTTCAGAGAAACTTTTACAATTATATACACAATATTCAAAGTACTTTTCTGAAAAGTGAAAACCAAATGCTTCATTTTCCATTTATATTTCTTAAAACTCAATGTTAATTATTATGTTTAATATTTTAGGTGGCTATAGCTAAAAGTATTCTTTGCTATAGCTAAATAATTTTGAACTCTTTTATTTACAAATCCAATTTAATAAATAAAATAAAATAATTATGTATTTATTTACAAATCCAATTTAATAAATAAAATAAAATAATAATGTATTTATATATTGCATTAAATTAGTGTCTGGGGAATTTTTATAGTAAAAGGAAGGATAGAAAAATATCTATATTATGGTTAACTTACTGTTCAGGTTCAGTTTATAATAATCATAATCTCAATAACCAAATTAAAAATCTTGAGTAGTATCAAAAATTTCACATCATTAAGACTTGGCATAGACATGCTAAAATAATGCATCTTTATCATTTATCATCCCTTTTAATATCTTTTATTATCCAAGACTCTCAATGAACACTACCTAAAAATCAATGAAACATCATTGGGCCAAAATCATGAGGATATATAACTTCAGATATAACCTCAAATCTATTTTTATTTTTCTTCATAAGAGTAGGCTGTAAGTAATTCAACTTTCAAATCAACTAACTCAGTAACTGCTCATTTATAATATTTTTGTCAATGTGAATCTCTCTAATTGTAGAATATAAATGTCTTAACACAATAACTAAGAACAAGACATGAAGGCTATGTTAACCAGTTGGATGAAAGTATTTCAAATTGAATACAGAAACAGTATACTGTACCCCATGATAATATTAATGTACACTACTATGATTTAATATTTAAAAAAATCAAATTACTTATCTGCTTCTTGAGGGAAAAAATAAAAAAAAAAAAAAAACACCACATCATCTCATTTATTTACCTGTTACGAAGTTTCAAGGGATGGAGTTTCAAAGATCTAATGACAGAGATAAAAGTGTGAGATGAGATCAAGTTAGAAGCAGGGGTTGTCTCCCATTTCCATGACAGCAGTGGGGTGTTTGTATTTTTTAGTTTCCTTATAGAAAATAGTGCCTTGCATTCAGGAGAAAATCATTTATGCTGTAAGGGCAGGAGAAAATTGTACCCCTGAGATCTCTAAATTTTTATTTTGCTGCCATGGTCCTCTCTGAATATATTCCTCCACTCCTGCAATCAAAATATAATTTCTCTTTTTGTGATAAAATATCACAAAAGAACACCAAAAACAACAGTAGGAAAAATTCGTAATTACCAATTCAATAATGGTAAAATGTAAACCATACATTTTTGGTCCAAGTTTCTATGCCCATAACTTTTTTTACTATGGTTTTACAAAAATTTTAATATATTTACCACTAACAAGGGAGTGTATGTGATATGAGGCATCCTCAAATTTCAATATTATAGGCATTAACCTTTTACATTTTTTCCTAAGAACTGCATTCTTGGTATCTTGAGTATAACATAAAATGATGGTCAAGAAAGAGTATAAAGACACTATTTAAAAATAGTAATCAGAGTCACATTTTTTTAGAGCACCAATAAGTCTTCTTATAATTTGAATACTACAGCATTCAGTTAATTCTACATGATCTGTAAATTGGCAAGCATTCAATTATCTGTACTCTATTAGCTGTCACAGGTTATATTTTTAAAAATATTTATGAACAATTTTATTTTATGATATGCTGTCATGTTAACAGATGTCAAAGACATTTGGCACGTCAATCTTTTTGACTTCACTCTTCTTTTCCTGTTCTGCCTGCCTCCTTCTTACATGTTTCATCATGATTCTGCTTAAATCTTGCGCTTCCTTTTTGCCAGGTACCCATTCAAATTCACATAACAACTGTGTTTGTTTTTAAACCACTGCTTCATTTAACTGACTTTTTGTTTCATAATCCCCTCAACCTGATTTAGTGTGAATACTCTGCCGAATATCCAAGTACCTCTTTATCTCTTCCCCCCTCTCTTTTTTCAATATAAGTTGTCCCTATTTAAAGATTTCATAGCAGTATAATTCCCATTAAATTTGTTTCCAAACCATACCAATGTCTACATATTAATATTCATGTGATATTAATATGAAAAATTATTTAAAATATTGGTCTAACCAACTAATTCATGAAGACGACCCTAAAAACAATCATAGCAACAACAAAATAAATGAATGGGACCTTGTCAAATTAAAAAGCTTCTGCACAGACAAGGATATAATCAAAAGAGCAAATAGACAACTCATTGAATGGAAGAAAATATCTTCATGCTAAACATCTCATACAGGACTGGAAACCAGAATCTACAATGAACTCAAGCAAGTTAGCATGAAATAAGCATACAATCCCATTAAAAAGTGGAGGAAAAAAGACAAGAACAGTAGCTTTTCAAATGAAGATAGACTAATGGCCAACAAAGTCATGAAAAAATACTCAACGTCCCTAATCATTTGGGAAATGCATAACAAAACCACATTGAGACATCACCTACATCACCTAACTCCAAAGAAAATGACTTATATTAAAAAGTCCCAAAACAACAGATTCTGGTGCGGATGTGGAGAGAAACGAATTCTTTTTTCACTGCTGGAGGGACCGCAAACTAGTACAACCTCTATGGAAAGTTGCATGGAGATACCTCAAAGAACTTAAAGTAGCTCTAACCTTTTTTCCAGCAATCTCACTGGTGGGTATATACCCAAAGTAAAAAAAGGTAACTTTATAACAAGAACACTTGTAGTCAACATTTATAGCAGCATCTGGCTGAGTCTCTGTTTTCCATTCTTTTTGGTATATACCTAAAACTGGTACTACCAGATCATATGCTAATTATATGTTTAATTGTTTGAGAAACTGCAATTTTTTTTTTATTTCATATAGGCAGTTTTTAAGAAAGAAATCCTTTTTCTTTCCCTTGGGGGAAAAAATCTACTGCATTGTAGGGATTCTTCTGAAGCAAATACAGTGCTCAGATGAGGGGCATGAGTTACACAGTTAGCCACAAGTCCATTTTTGGCATCATTTCATTATAGGTATCACTAGCTTGTCCCCTACATACACATGTCTTGGGACCCCTGCCCTAGAGGTTAAGAGGATCCAAATAAAAAGGGTGATGAGAGAAACTAAGCAGGGGAAAACAACAAATGCAAATGTGCTGAAGATAGATTAGACCTCACTTGGACCTTTAGGTCAAAATTAAGAAGGAGGTGGGGACTATGTGTACAGGTAAAGGGATTAAAGAAACTATATGTGAGAGGAATAAAAAGAATGCCTAGAAGTATTGGAGGTGAGAGTCATTTACGAATATGCATGGATATGATTTACTGTAGTTGAACTATTACTAGAGCGCCAACAACATAGCTCAAATTTAAGCTTTTATATAAATTGCATCTAAGTACATAAAGTAAAAACTTTGCTTCTTTACTTCTAGCTTGTTATTTATTTTATTTAAAAAGTTCCAGATTATTATGAGTGAACAAATGTTTTAGTGGCTTAAAGTGTTTAAATTGCTTTTGTACAGTTTGAGTCAAATTTAACGTGCACCGTACCCGTTAGGTGTGAATTTACTCCTCCCACCTGCTTGCTTTCATTGAGTTTTACTACCATCTGTGTACAGGGGTATTGACTGACTAGTTCCAGATTAATAGTGGGTACATAAGGTGTTTCTTTTTCTGCTTTTACAAAATAGAATGATCTTCAGTTCCACTCAGGTTGTTTTAAAAGGTATTAGATCACCATTTTCACTTTATGGCTGGTATACACTTATGGTACCACATTTTATTACTCCACTTATGTATTGATGGGCAATTGGGTTGGTTCCAGTCTTTGTGATTGTGAATTGTGCTACAATGAACATTTAAGTACATATGTCTTTTTGATAAAATGACTTCTTTTCCTTTGGGCTTACACTCAGTAGTGGGATTGCTGGATGCAATGGTACCTCTACTTTTAGTTCTTTCAGGTATCTGCATAGCTATTTCCATAGAGGTTGCACTAGTTTACAGTTCCACTGACAGTGTGTAAGTGCCCATTTCTCCCCACATCAGCATCTCTTGTTTGGGTTTTGTTTTTTTTTTTAAATGAAAACCATTCTCACTGGAGTTAGGTGACACCTCTTTGTGGTTTTGATTTGTGTTTCCCTGGTGATTAGAGACACTGAGAACTTTTTCATGACTTAGTTGGCCATTAGTCTGTCTTCATTTGCAAAGCCACTGTTTGTATCTTTTGCCCACTTTTTTTTAAGGGGTATTCGATTTTTTGTCTTGCTGATTTGCTTGAGTTCTTTATAGATTCTGGGTATCAGTCCTTTAGCAGATGTATAGCAAGAAAATATTTTTCTCACCATGTAGGTTGTCTATTTGCTGCATTGATTGTTTCCTGATAGTGCAGAAGGATTTTAATTTAGCCAGGTCTCATCTGCTTATTTTTGTGCTTTCTGGCCTTGCCTTGGGGGTCTTTCTCATAAATTCCTTGGCTAGGCCAATGTCTATAAGAGTTTTTCCAATATTTTATTCTATAACTCTTGTTGTTTAATATCTTAGGTTTAAGGCTATCCTCTATCATGAATTAATTTTTGCAAATGGTGAGAAATATGGATTCTGCTTCAATGTTCTACAGGTGGCTATCCAATTTCCCCAGCACCATTTATTAGAGATTCTTTTTCCCAGTGTATGTTATTGTCTGCTTTGTCAAAGATTAGATTTCCATATGAGGATGGTTTTTTATCTGGGTTATATCCATTGGTCTATGTTTGTTCTTATGCTAGTACCATGCTGTTTTGGTTAAAATAGCCTTGAGATCTGGTAGATTAATGCAGCCTGCTCTGTTCTTAGGGTTTAAGGTTGCTTTGGCTATTCAAGCTCTTCTGGTTCCATACAAAGTGCAGATTACTTTTCTATATCTGTGAAAAATGACGGTGGTATTTGAATGAGGAGTTCATTGAATGTGTAGATCTCTTTGGATAGTGTAGACATATTAACAATGTTGATTCTGCCAATGTTACTAGCCCTTGAGGCCACAGATCACTTCATAAATATCGGAAATGGTAGTTCCCTGCTTGCCCCTTTTGACTCCAGTCAACTGCATAAGAATAACCCTTGAACTTGAGAATTCTTCCTTATCAAGAGATAAATAGTCTGTGTGACCTATGCTAGGTTTATAACCTTGTATGGGAATGTATTTTCCTGTTTCAGACTCAGTGTGTATCTTTTGTTTTCCTTAAGTATGTGAGTCATATGTACCTGGCTAGCCCCACTGCTGTAACTGTCCACTCCAAGGAGGGTACAGGGTCCTTCTGCAGGACAAGAGGGATAAGTATAGGCCAATTCTCTTGGTGGCTGGTAGGAGAGACCGGTTACCTACAGGTGACCCACACTAGCTAATGAAGCTGACTTGCTCAGGCTCTTCTCTTTGTGAGGGAAGCCTAACTTCATCCAGTGTTTGACTCCCTTGTGGTTTCCTTGGTGGCCCTAGTGAAAAGACACAGTGGGCCACAGAGCTTTCTTTTGCTGATAATAGGCAAAAGGTGCCTCTTGCTCAACGGTAAGTAACATGTACACTACATGATCAGCAAGTCATTATGCAACTGCTTTCAAATGCTATCAGTGATCCGTCATCGACCTTTACCAGTGAAGTCATGGTAAACACCAAAGCATGGGGTTGTGTTGTTGCCTCTCCGTTTTCTAATGGTAAACCTGCAAGGCATTTCACAAGTCTGGATAATGAAAAGGAGAAGTGGCCAACAGACCCGAAAAAGCCACAAAGAAACAGAAGGTGTAATGCTGAAGGTGAAATTCAAACAATATCAGTGGAGTAGTCGATGAAATGTGTGGAGTAGTAGGAATGTGGGCATTGCTGTCATTCAAGAAATTCCACAGGCCGAACTTAGTGAAGGCAAATTTCTCACATAAATGAGGAAATGTGCTATGATGAAAAACATTACAATGTCCCAGTGGAAGGAAGTGATACTGCAAAGAAAAAAAAACAATTCTCATTAAAGAAATTCTTGAAATTTTTTTATGACACTAAAAGTGCAGAGGATAAAATGTTAGAAACCAATTTAAACTAAGAAAAGAGTATGAAAATCTGCCAAGACTAGAAAAAATGTTCACTTCTCATTTTCAATTGTCCGAAAAGAAGAAATCAGAGACTCTTCAGAATACTCTCGGCAAGTTTGTTACAAACATATCACTTTAATTTTCAATGTATGTAATATTTTAAATTTTAGTGGGCTAAATAAGTGTTGGTTTTACATTTTTATTTCCCTATACACTTACAATCAACAGAGAAAACTCTTAATTCAGGCTAACATTTTTGAAGGTCATAGAGCAAGTATAATTTCTTCACTTTGCCTATTAGATCACTTTGCATAGTTTCAGCTTACATGAACATTTTTATGATCCCATATTACTGTGCAAAATGAGGGCTATTTGTACTTTACCTGCTGAAATATTCCATTTGGTAATGAATTCTCTCGAGCTTTAGATTTATGTGGATTATGTGTCTTTGCTCATTCTTGCTCTTGAGATGAATAAGCACAAGAAGAGAAAAGAAAGGTATATGTTTCTGGTAGATAAGTGAAAGGCAAAATGTTAGCAGAATGTAGACAATCTTTAAAATAAAAATTCTCTGGGTTGTAGCTTAAACTCGGGTACTCATTGCTAATGCAATTTGAGGTAAGGATAGTCAATCCTTGTAAGACTTATTATCTTCCCCATTAAAATGGAAAGGGTAAGCTGTTCGTTAGGAAGATTACCATATAGTAAGTGACATAGGGTTTAGCATAGTCAGTGTTAAATTAGTGAATGTTGAAATTGACCAGTTTGAGACTGATAGGTAGGTTAGGAGCGATAACAGTTGAAACTATGAGGCTGAAAGGTTTGCACATTATCCTGCGGCAACAAGGAAGTCATTATGGATACTGTGGTAAGGCATTATTAAATTAGCATCTTATGAAGTATTACTGGGAACAATAGATTGAACAATGAAAAGATCAGTAGCAATGTGGTAAGTTGAATTGGGAGTATGGAAGGGTTTTACATATGTGTGATGATAAGAACTATGTCAGTAGGGCCTTCATAATCATTGTTCACTGAATAAAATATGAAGAAAAATTACAATTAATGTAATTTGTTTAATGAAGTGAATAACTATTTAAACTTAAGAGACAGAGCTAAAACATTGACAAGACCTGCTGACTTACTTATAGAGGAACCAGACTTATGAGGATCACACTTATGTAAATTCTCAAGTTCTTTCTTGTTGAATATATGAATGAATTGTGGAATGTATAAGCTAAAGAGGTCTACCAGGTTTTAAGTACATGTAACAAAAGTAGGTTAATACTATAAGACAGAGAGGGAGAATGAAAACTCGGACAGGCAGGGAATATATATGACTATTCAAAAACCATTATAAGATATAAAGAAAGCATCATTCAGCATGTGACAGTGCAAATGTGTGATGATGTAGATACGGGTTTGGGAGTGACTTAGAAGGAACACATAAAAGACAAGGCTGCAAAATACTTTTTTTAAAATTTTATTTATTTATTTATTTATTTTTGGTTGCAGCCGTCATTGTTGTTTGGCGGGTTCGGGCTGGGGATTCGAACCTGCCACCTTAGGTGTACGTGGCTGGCTCCTTAGCCGCTTGAGCTATAGGAGCCGAGCCCCAAAATACTTTGAGATAAAGACTGTAGGCTCTGTATATTCAAAAGCTTCAGGAAATATTTTCCAGGATATTTTGAAACTTTGAGAAAAGACAATGCTAAATTAAATGTCATGCAATGAAGTCTGAAATGCATTCTAATGAAAGAGATAGTACACATTCGGAAACAATTATAACATAATATGAGATTCATTGTATTTGCCAAAAAATGTTTTAATGAAGTGCCTTGAAGGTTCAGAGAAGTGTTAATTCGTTCTGTGACCTTTATTTTGTTGTCATTGTGTTTTATTGTTTTATTTTGGTGTCTTTTTTTGTTGTTTTTTTTTTTTAAATGCATTTGCATGTACGTGTTGAATTACTTGTTTCCTTGTGAGCGTGGGGCTTCACTGAAAGGTTGTCATTCAAATGTGGACGGCTGCAATTCAGAAAAGAGGAGAAAAGTTGTTGTGTGAGAGAAGGAACCAAAGCAGAAATTTGGGGAAATACAGGCAGAACACTGGGTAGTTGAGTTTTATGGAAATTCAAAGGTATTAAGGGCTCAGGAGAAAGACAACCAGAAAAGGTATTTCTGGCCAGCAGAATTAGTATTAGTGTTCCAGTTTTGATGATAAATATTATGGTCATCTTACTTATAAGGCAGGAGCTAGGGAATTTAATCAAGTCAATTTAAACGGATTTTTTAATCAGTTAATCAGTTAATCAGTCCTTCCTTAATCTTGGAAGGACTTATGTACTCTGATGAGTATGTAATTATTTCACCAAAAAATTGCATGCTGTTTAGACAAGGCTCTTTTGGTGGGTATGTATATATATATATATATATATATATATATATATATATATATATATAAACACTCTGGCATTTATATTTGTCAGGGAGAATTAACTATTACAAGAAATGACCCTGAATCACTATAGTTTACCATAAGAATAGTTTATTTATAAGACCAGAGAAGAAGGACTGTAAGATGGGGCCGAGACTGATTTCACTTTCTTTGCCACCTTCTGTGGCAGTTGAATCCTCAACTGGATCCTCTGAATCATCCTGGTACAGGTGGAAAAGGGACCTCCTGAGACTTCAGAATGAAGCTGTGAGTGGAGTGATAAAATACCAATAGCCTAAGTCCAGACAGTGTGCCACTTAATTATTACATGAGCACATACAATTGTCTCTACCGGTGGAAATACCGCTGGAATGATGTGAACCACGTGCACTGAGGTTGTCCAGACACTTGTTTTAGTTTTTGGATAGAATTGAGAGAATGCGACATATTAACAAGGCCGGTAGGTATTGCTATGCAACCTAACAACTGTTGTTTTTCATTAGAATCCTAATGTCTGCCTGAATTTTTCAAATTAGAAAGATGTGAGGGAAAGAAGGAAGGGTAACCATATAGAGGAAACAAAAACATATCATAGAAGGCAGGGATGACAAAAGTCGAATCCCGGAATTTTGAAGTAAAGAGGGGGAGCAACTAATTTCCACAGATAAGGTTAGTCATCTGGAAAAGTGATGATTCCCTGTCTGTGGGGTAATCTTTTATTGCACTGGCGATGTCCAATGTTACATTGGTGGTGCCAGCACAATTAGTATTAGTGTTCCAGTTTTGATGATAAATATTATGGTCATCTTACTCATAAGGCAGAAGCTAGGGAATTTAATCAAGTCAATTTAAACGGATTTTTTAAAAGTAAATTGCCTAATAAAATTACCTTTTTTGATTAAAATAGCACACTAAAACTAAGCTAATTGCATAATTACTCTGTCCCTAGAATGACTTCTGGCAAGAGAGGAGTATTTATCATTGCACATTAGACACAGGGGTTGCACTCAGCAATAGTACGTGCTTGTACCTACAACAATGTCCAAGAGAGATATTTCATAATAAGTTGATGAGGTGATGCAATCTGCTGGGTAGAACTGTTCCTACAGAGAAGACAGATGTACTACAAATAAATTGATGACAGTGGTCATTAATATCTTCAAGGGATTCTCCTTGCTATGAAATTGTGCTTAACACCCAATGTATTGATTCGAAATTTCCTTCTGATGAAACTTTGTAACTGGAAGATCCCGAATTTACTTCTAACACATATTTTGTTTAGTTTGTGACTTGTATTATTTTATTAGTACAAAAAAATGGAATCTCTGAATTTTACATATGTTGTTTTTGTTTAGCTATTATGAGTCATGTACACCTAAAACAATCATATCTATGAAAACTATAAAAAATAAAGCAAAAAATTTTGTCTGCCTAAAAGTTGAGGTCAAGACCGTGGTGCTATTCCACTCGAGAAATGGTCCTCTTTATTAATATGAAAAAATTAAAAAATACTCAAAAAATAAATAAAAATAAAACAAAGTGTTGCCTATGGCTCAAAGGAGTCAGGTGTTGGCCCCATATGCCAGAGGTGGTGGGTTCAAACCCAGCCCTGGCCAAAAACTGCAAATAAAATAAAATAAAACTTAAAAACAAAAAAAGAAAAGAAAAAAGAAATGGTCCTCTTGAGGTCCTAAGTAAAGAGTTACCTGGTCTCACTGGATGAAAATTCTGTCTAATTTTTACTTTATTTTAATATGGCCAATGCTAATATTCAAAATGATAAAAGGAACCCATGAAACTTATTGACTAAAAACTGTATTCATGAAACATGTGTATGGGTAGCTAGAAGGATTTTCTGGTCTGCTTTGGCGTCAGATTTCTAAATCTAAGTGGAAATAGCTCAGTGATTGAACCTATACAAAGTAAGCCAAGTCTGCCCTACAGTCTAATCACAGGAAAAGCAGACATTCCAGTAAGAAATATGAAAGCACCTGGGAACTCTGCAGCGAGGATTTGCAACGAAACGGTGATGACTTGACTTTAATGACAGTCAGAATGAGATTTCACAAACCGTAGTTAGTTCGAAGGAGAAAGCATTAGTGCTTATGTGACAAAGCTGATAAAGTCATCACAGTCCCAGAATGTAAAAGAAAATTTAATGATTCCCAATCATTTCCTTCCAATTGGATTAGTCTGTAGACTTCAGAGCATATTCAAAAACAGCTTCCTTCCTGATGAAAACTTTATGTGCTCTATATCAAGACAATACATATCTCAATGACAAAAGAGACAGCAACCGGAGGAGGTGGCAATGCCCAGCCTGGCAGACTGGAAACACAAATGTGTCCAGTTTGCATACAAATTTTATTTTCTGCCATTCCCAACAATGGGGTTATTAGAAGAGCTGACTCACAGAAGGGTAGTGAATCAGAATTAGTATTTGTCACTAAGAATAGAAAAGAGATATACTAGATAGGCTTTTCACATTTACACTTAGGATTTGATGAGTAAGCACCATTCTGGGAGCTGGAGAAGGTGGAATAAATATATTTAAAAAGGAATGGAAACATGTGTGCACTAACCTAATTGCTACTTTGGAGACAACTGCTGTGTGCACAGTAGGGATGATGTGAGTGATAATGACGGCATAAAATCTTGAGCTTATGCATGAGTTGCGTCATTTTCCACCCCTCTTCCTCCCTCTCTCTCACACACACATACAAACGTACACATACAACTGAATTTGAATGAAGATCAAAAGCCTGTGTATAATGTTTGCATCTGTGCATCTCTGTGTATAGGGATTCATGCTGTGTCAAGTGAGGGCAGCATTATTTGAAAGGGCTACGCATATTTCATTATTTACAGATAAATACAAGGAATTTAGAAAGGACTGACCAGATTGGAGAAATTATTGTTCGGGAAAATAAGATATTATTACTGCAGCACCATTCGTTTTATTCTCAAATATTAATCTTAAAAATCAGGACAATAAGAAATGCTTTTCTAAGTTCAATTGATTTGTTGGCATAATATTTTACTATATGAATTAACTTTGCCTGGGTCAAATTAAACCATAATATTCACATTAAGATATTATTTCATAGCTCTCTGCCATATACAGATTATGTTTACATGCTCTGAAGGAATGCATTGCCCAGTCATTTCTTATAAATAATTTAAAAAAAATCAATATTTTAGAAGGATAAGCAGACAAAAAACCCTGTTTGGTTGAATATGAACTATATTGGGGCTACAAGTTATTCTCAAATGTGTTTAATTTTAGTTGAAATCATTTTAGGTCTACAAATGTCTAGTAATTTGTTGATCTTTAATCTACAGTTCCAACGCTATGGAAGTATTATTCGCTGGTGGACTTTGTACAACAATGAATGGATTTAGGGGGCCTCAACTTGGATGAAATTGTAGATAATTATCACGAGTTATGCATAAATCATCCGGCATCCTTATGCATCAACATTTTCACCAATATTTCTCATTTTAGCACACTTGTGAACTTATCCCAAATGCTCTGAGATCTCATTCAACCCGTAGTGTTCCCTACAAAATAAACCATGATTATTGAAGATCATATTTTAGGTGCTTCTGGGTCCCCTAAAACTATGATACATGGCCAAATCTCAGAACATTTCCAGGTCAAAAGAACCCCAGCTAGCCACAAAAAGTTATTTCAAAATAAGTGCTTCCTTTGAGTTGCTTAAAATTTGCAAAAATTTCATAATGAGAACACTTTTATCCTTCCATCTTATCTATGTTCCTCCTTGGTCAGAGCAATCTGCGTCTACACCTATCCCTGGATAAACTTTCTAAACAGTACTCAGAGGTCGACTTACATCACCACAATCTTAAGTCACCTCCACGGCTTTCCACCCATTCTCTTCATTCCACCACAACCCCTGTTTTCTTTCTCTAAGACCCCTCCTTTTATTTTTTCAGAGTGTCAAGTAGCTTAAATAAAACTCTAATTTAATAATGACTATTGAATATCAAGGTAAACAACTCCCAGATGCTTTGTTCAAAGAAAATGAGTCTAGGGGTAAACACTTCTTTTTTGTATAGTTTCAAACCATTTTGTGACAAATTCTATGGCACAGAATAGCACACATGTTCATCACGCAGAGCCCTGCCCTTGGTTCTATTGGAATAATACACATAGGAGGGAACAATAGAGTCTCTAGAGATATTTTCATAGAGGAAGAGTGTTCTGAGCCCTATAATATACAGGAATAAAGGAGTTAATAGAGGTTGCTTTTGGAAATTAGAATAAGTTCGATATTGGCTGAGAGATGAAAGACGTTGGAAGGAAGCATGAAAGTGAGAGAGGAGGGAAACATCTATATTGATGATTATGTTCAGTGTGTTCTTTCACGACTGTTTGATTCACTTTCTATGTGGTATGTGTCACCATCTTCATTTTACAAGTAGAGTAAATTCAGAATATTTCTAAACCAAAGGAACACAGTTAGAGAGAAAGGCAGTATTCACAGGGGCCATTATCCCTTGCATGTGGGTTTATCCTTTGGATAGACCCCCATGACAGTAAACCCTCAGTACTTAATTACTGCCTTGAGTAATTTCCTGGCATTTAATCTAAAGACTGGGTCAATATGGAGTAGACTTATTCTTCCCCAATTCTCCCTTTTACAGCTACAAAATAATGAATATCATATAACAAACTAATGTAAGAGGATGATGAAATTTTGAGAGAAGCAAGGAGACTGTGTCAGACATGAAGCAGAGCTGTGTCCCCACCTGATGGCATCAAGGTGCTGTGAGTCTGGGCTCCACTTATCCTGTGGTGATGTCAACAGGACCCATGCATGAGATTATAAACAGAGTGACTGCCTGCTAAAAAAGACTATGTCCAGAATCTCATGACAAATTAAATCTTACATTGAATCTATTTAAAAGATTAAGTAGGTCACAGAACCTCTTGGGAAATTTCACACAATACCTAAAATGTCCAGGATACAATTGTAAATCACTTGTCATAACAAGAACCAGGTCAATCACAATTTGAATGGGAAAAGAAATTAATAGAAGCTAACGCTGAAATAACTCAGATGCTGGAATTGCCCCACAAAGATTTTAAAGGAACAATGACAAAAGTGTTTCAATAGCAATTGTGGACACACAACGGGGAAAAAACCAAAACAAAACAATAACAACTAGAAAGCCTGAACAGAGAAACTTAAAAAAGACCCAGACAGAGCTCACGATGACAGAGTGGCATTGTCAGAAGAGAAAATCAGAGAATGAGAAGATATTTCAGTATAAATCACACGATCTGAAAAACAGAGAAAGTTAAATTTTTCAAAGAACACATTAGAAAGTCTTAGAGTGAATACAGAGGGTGTAACTAAAAATGTAACGAAAAGAATAGCGCTGAAAACTTCTCAACTTTGCTAAAAGACATCAGTCTGCAGATATAAGAAGCTCAACAAAACAAAATTATTTCATATCATAATTAAATTTTTAAAAAGTAAGTTCAAAATATTTTTTTAAATGACCACAGATAAATAATGCACTTATTATACAGAAACACTAACTTTAGTGATAGTGAATGACGTCTGGTGTAAAACTCTGGAGGACAGAAGTAAGTGCAATGACATTTTTCAGATACTGAAAGAGAAGATACCTAAGATTTAGAAAGGAAGGAAAATTAGAGTGGGTGAAAATAGGGGCAAATATAATAGACTATATTTCCTCTAGTGATTCTCAAAAATGATCTCTGAGGCTGATACAAGAATCATAACACTATCTAATGTGTTTGGTGGATGTACGATTATTCTTAAAATCAGGGAGAGTAAAGAGATCTACATGAACCTAACTTTTCCATATAATCCGTACACACCCTTTACTGCATACTTGATGCAATAAAAGCAGCTCTACATCTCGGGGGATAACAAAGTGGGGTTTGAAATCACAGCCCATTGTCTTGCTACTCACATTTCTTCTGTATTTTTATAATAACCTACGTATATCCAGGAAATAGAACTTATCCTAGCAATTAGCATGCTTCTCTTGATTATCTATCACCTACAATAGATTGAGAGTTGTTTGATAATGAGCAAGAATAATCTATTTTTTATGTGCAGAGACTGAGGGATGATTCATAACACAGCAAATATTTATGGAGAGAATTCACATATTGGCATCTCACAGCCTGAGTTAGACATAACGATGCCTAGTATTTAATGAATATTTACCCATTATCAGATAATTTTCAAAGAGGCATTCATACATTGACTCATTTGATCATCACCGCATTGCTTAGAGCAAGGTCTCACACAGAGAAAGTTGTGTCAGGCTAAAAGGGACAGTGGTATCAAACCTCTACGGTAAACAAAGCCCAGAGAAGCTATTTAAGGCTGTGGATGGCACAATATTTTCATGGGAAGAAGGAAAGAAGGAAGGAATTAATCAAGGAAGTCAAGACAGGCAGGCATATTGTTTCTGGGCCAAGAGAAATACTTGGAATATAGCTTAATCATTTAATTTTAAACACTTTTTTTTTTTTGGTGGGGGGCTGGGTAATTAATAAGGGAGATCCTAAAGTGTCTTTCATCATCTTATCTATGGTAGTTTGGGAATATGGAATTAAGGGACAGTCAATCATGCCACTGGAAATGGTTTTTTAATGGAGTGTTACCCGGTAGCTATAACCCTATTTTACTTCAATTAACATAAAGACTGCAAAGTGAACAACTGTGTTTTAAAAAGAGTTTGTGACTCTGTGTGTTTGTGTGTATGTGTTTATTTATAGTTTCTTTTAGCCTGTCTGACTTAATGGTAAGCTGGGGTGCTTTAAGAACCTGGTTAGAAGGGAACACTCAACTTTGGATAAACTCTAAAACTTCACAAAAGAACATATACATGTCTGGGGTAAAGAGTGAAGCTTTAAGTCACACCTGCTGATGCCTGTATCTGAAACGAGAGTTCATACTTGAATCAGTGAAGAACCGTGACTGTAAGTCCAAGAACACATTAAGAGGCAGTTCTGTTTTAATGAGCTTACAATTGTTCAGTTTCATGTCTCATAATCTGGATAATGATTTTGTTCTAGGAGATGGAGAAGGAGTGTACCTGACAAGGTTATGTGTAAGTGTAGACTGTGGTACTCATTTGCATTTAGGCTCTTTTAGCTTTCAGAAGCAGGGATCCATTCTCCTACTCATTCCTTCCTTCTGTATTTGTTGAGCACTGTGATTCAGTCTGATTCAGTCTCTGCTAAGTCCTGGAGATATACCAGTTCATCACACTATCTCAGGTTGTGTATTTTTAGAGTGAGGAGACATAAGAAAGAAGGCAAAAAACAGAAAACTCAGTAGCCATCATAGAGAACATTGGTATAATATATCTCTATTGCTCTATGGTATATCACTTATACTAAAATATCGTTGCTTTTTTCTATTCTCTTGTGCTAGCCAATTATTGTGACTGAGTTATATATATTATTTTTTTCTGGCTTTGCTGCTATTAATTCATCTTTGTAGTATTTATAAAGTAATTTAGTTTATATTCATGTTTCTACAAGTCCATACCAAGAAAGCCCCAGCTGAATTTTGTGACAAGTTTTAATCACCTGGGTTTGGTTATATAGCACCTTTTCTTGTTTTTTGGCGAGTGTCTGTACTGGAGTTGGGGCATGAATCCTGCCCAGAGACTTGAGTGTGGTTCTGTAGCCACTGATACATGAGGTAATACAAAAAATATAGCTTGCAAAAGGATCAAAGGGGATTAAATTGACTCCAACTAGTAATCACATTCTGTGGATACCCTCCTGAGAAAACACACCGTTGGCAAGAGCAATGGTGTAGACATCACAAATTAATGGCTTGCAACCCAAACTCATCTGCCCTGGCCAAAAGGGAAATTTTGACAAAGAATGAATAAAGCCCCTAACAGCTTTCTGCCCCAGCATTAACAACTAGGGCATGGTTTTCTCTTATTAAAAATAAATAATTTCACACAATGCCAAGCGTAGGGTGACTATGTGACTATATTGAAGTGAGACAAAAGAAAAGGCCATTTTATAATCATACACAATGGTGGACAAAACCAAGAACACTGGATAAACCCCAGACATGACTGAGCATCCTCTCACTCAGCTGAGTTGGGTTCCTGCTAATGCTTTTTCAAAACAACTTTAGTTTGGGGCATTTCTTTTCCAAGTGGATAGAGATTTTTAAGATAATAATTCATAAATTGTCCTGTTTTATGTCAGTTCCTAGTTTAAAACAGCATCATGCTTCCTTGAATCTTTTCTAAAATCACCCAACTCATACCTAAATTTTACAACCAGCCCCATTTTCATATCCTCTTGCATGGTGTTTGAGGTCTCTTCCAGCCCAGCTTTGTTTGACTCAAATATATATTTTTTATACTTAGGGATTAATTGAGGGTACAAAGAACCAAGTTACATTGATTGCTTTTGTTAGATAAGGACACTCCTGTAGTTGTGCCCCGCCCCCAAAAGGTGTACCACACTCCTTGACTTCCTCATCCCCTCCCTCCTTCCCTTTCTTAACACTTCCCATCCCCCACCCTCACTCCCGCCCCCACTCCTGTGTACTGGGACTTTAATTGTCTTCATATCAGAATTGAGTACATAGGATTCTTGTTTCTCTATTCTTGTGATGCTGTACTAAGAATAATGTGTTTCACATCCATCCAGGTTAATACAAAGGATGTAAAGTCTCCATCTATTTTAGTGGGTGATGGTACTATTTTACATGGTATATGTGACTCAAATATTCTAATGGGATATCTTAGCAATTATTTTAATTAAGGAATGAAGGAATTTTGATATTATTTAAGTTTCAAAAGCTGACTCTTGTTACCAAGTGAAGAAAGAACCATAGGGGTGAAGGAATGGAAACATGAGACCATCGGCAAAGTATTTCAGTGGTCCAAATGAGACTTGAGGGAGGAACATACTGATATGATACTGGTTGGATATGATACTGATTCTGGTAATAGAGAGAAATGGATGTGTTCAGGATATATTAAAAACAAATGAATTTTGTTGATCAATTAGATTTTTTCTTTAGACCTCAGTTTCAGAGCATTAAATTAGTCATATGCCCTCATTAAGTAGAACATTATAATTTATTTAATAAATAAAGTGTGTCTCTAGTTTATTTCATCTGTTCTTATCCTAACTCCAAGTTGTACTCTACCAGCCACCATTTTAGTGTGTTTAATGATTTTTTTAGTCTGTGTTCTTGAAAATGTGAATGTGTATTACTTTTGTTGTATTTACTTTGATTTTTGGTAATTATATAAATTATTTTCCACTTAATTATTTTTATATTAGAATCATACATATCCTTTAGTCTTAGTTAAATATATTTAGCCAGGTAATTGCTTTTATCTGTTATGAAGAACTTCAAGGCTTGCATTTACTATAATTTTTTTCTTCACACTTTCTCCCAAATGGAAAATCAGATAACTTCCCTACTTTTGCCAATTACATTGGGTTTAACAACTTTATATAAGATCTTTTATGGACTTACATACATTTATTATCACTTTATTGACACTAAAAATTACTGAGTCATATTTAAGCATACTTAATGTGACTGTGGTGTCCACAATTTCTTGGAAGGCTATTAAAAAGGGTACAGGGGAAACAATTACTGCTATATTCACTAGTACACATCAATAGATCTCAAGAAAAAAAATTCAAACAAAAGAAGCCAGGCACTAAAGAATACATATTGCATGGATCCCTTTACATAGTTTACAAGAACAAGCAATACTAATTGATAAAGTTAGAAACCAAGATGAATCAGGTAGAAAGATGGAATGTATAAAATAATTCAGAATGACCATCAGGAATGTGCATACAAATGGAACAGCAAGAGAATGTTAGCAGGCACTTGCCAAGCAGACAGGAAATGGATGGAGGTCTAAGGGAAGAAGGAATTGGAGCTGAAAAGCCTAAGCCAGAATATAGACTTCCAGGACTGTAAGGCACAAAACATCCAGTTACCCAGGACTGTAACCACGTAAAAATCCAGAGTACTGAGGTCAAGGTCTGTTGCATCAGGAGGCTTCTAATGTGAATCTCACCAGATCAGAAACCAATTTTGTTATGTGGCCATTTCAGAGGCCATAGGTAAGGAAGGAGGATGAGAACACATGGTGGGAAGTATAAACCCACCGCATTGATAAGAAGAGATAATCCTTAAGGTAATAGAAAATTAGTATCATCCATCCTGCATTGAAGATCTGAAGGAGGTCTTATAACCAATTTCAGAAGATCTTGACAGACTGCGTATGTGGGTCATTATGAAAGTTTCAAGATACACAATAATCAAGAAACTTAAAAATCCCTGCAGACTGAAACAAATGAAGCCCTCACAGCAACACTGATAGACATTGAGATGATTGAACCAGAAAGGATGCTATTGACTGTTTTTTGGGAGCGAAATAATGGACCCGAACACAGTGTCTAAAACTTTTGCATATACTTCTTTCTAACCTCCCATCAAGACTAGGCCATTTTTTTTTTTTTTTTTGAGAAAGACTCTTTTCTTAAGAAATTATATAATGATGGATTGGAGTCAATCCCTTAGCATATAGAAAACAAATTCTTTTTTTTTACTTACCAGATAATTGTAACTTTTATTTTTCCACTGTTTTGACAAGGAAAGAGAGCATATCTTTTACATACCCAAATGAAAAATAAGGTAAAATGAAGAAAGACTCAAAAGTATAATTTTTTTGTAAAATAAAATGCTCATTTTGTGAAGGGAAAGAAAGCCTGTAGAGGGGCAGCCCAGAGAGAATACTGTAAATAGGTTGCTATTCAGAAACAAAGGCTGTTGAAGGAACACATTTTCTGAATGGTAATTGAAGCTTCACAGGATATATGTAAACTGTCTCTCTCTGAAGGAAATTTCTGATAAAGGAATAAGTCTTATTAGTCATGAAGCAGAAGATATTATATATTCCCAAAGTCTTGAATTTTAAATAATCTATTTTCAATAGATTTGTTCAAACAATAGCTCAAAAAGTAATAGAGTTCTCTTAAATATAGATATTATACAAATCACTCTATGAAAACACAGTATTTTTCTGTTTTGGTTTAGATCCTGTCATATTTTCTGGTTGTCTGGTATATTCTTTGTTTCTTTCTTTTTCTCTTACAGCTTGTCATGGTGCTTTTGTGGTTTTCCATAGTGGTTACATTTGAGCCCTTTCTCTTCTTCATTTGTGAGATTAGTTTACTAGTGAGTTTTATACTTCTGTGTATTTTCATGATGGTCAATATCATCCAGATTTAGGACTTCCTTGAAAATTTCTTACAGGAGCATTCTAGTGGTGATTCATTCTGTCATTGTTTGGGAAAATTTTTTTTCCCCTTTATGTATAAAGGGAAATTTTGTTGGCTATAGTATACTTGGGTGGCAGTTTTTTTTTTTAAATTTTTTTTAGCACTTTAAATATGCATCATTCTACTTTCTCCTGACCTATAAGGTTTCTTCTTATAAATTTGTTTTCTTTTGTAGGTGACTAGATGCTTTTATCTTGCTGTTTTTATATTCTCTTCTTTTCTTTTGCTTCAGAGAATTTGATTATCTTGTGCAGCGTTCAGCCTCCCGTATCCAGATTTCTAAGTTTCTTGCTAGACTTGGAATGTTTTCATCAAACATTTTGTTATATAAATTTTGTAATATTTGCATTCTCTCTTTGCCCTCAGGGACACAAGCAATTCAAATATTTGGTTATGTTATGTTGTGCCAAGTGTCATGAAGGCTTTGTTTGATTTCTTTCTTTCCTGTGCTGGATATGGTCAGTTATTGAACCTTTTGAATATATTTAGTATTTTATTTAATGAATTCTTCAGTTCCAATATTTATGCTTGGTTCTTTTTTAAAACTATGTATCTCTTTGTAATTTTTTTCCTATATCCTGAATTTTTAAATTTTTGACTTCTTGTTTTCAGAATTTTCTTATATCTCACTGAGCTTCTCTAAAATTAATATTAGCATTAATATTAATAGCAGTAATTTTAGTATTTTTGAATACTAAAAATTCTTCTCCCACGATTTCGTGAATTTCTTTTTGATAGTGATCTGTTGCTGGAGAATTACTGTGTTCTTTTGGAGGAGTCATATAGCCTTGCTTTTTTATGTTTCCTGTATCTCTAGGTCAGGATTGGTGCATGTGGTATAACAGTTGCTTCTTCCAATATTTTGTATTGGGTTCGGTAGAGAAGGATTTTTTTTCCTGGATATGTACATATGCTGTGGTGTAGGTAGGGCCCTTTGGCTTTGACTTTGAGTGCACGTGCAGTAGTGTAGTTTTGGTATAAGTTTTTTCAGCTGTAATTAGACCACACCTACAGTGCATCTTACAAGGGTACATGTGAAATTTACTAGGTGTAGAATATAAGTGTCTAAACACAATAACTAAGAAAATGCTATGAAGGTTATGTTGACCAGTTCGATGACAACATTTCAAATTGTATATAAAACCAGCACATTATATCCCATGATTGCATTGATGTACACAGTTATGATTTAATAAAAAAATAAAAATAAATAAATTTTTTCAGCTGTAAACAGTGTCATTGGTATCTGTTATTTCCTCAGTGGCTTAAGGTACATTAGTGGAGGCTCTCCAGTTTTTCTGGGGATTAGGATGCCATGTTGAACAATCTTCAGGCCCAAGTGATGGCAGTAATGGGATGAGCCTATCTCTCCTTGAACCCCACAGCAGTGTATGTTCACTTCAGTGTTAGTGGTTCCCTATGGCTTGCTCAGGAAGTGGTAATAATAGCAGTAAGCCAGGCATGTGAGTGGATGCGTAAGCCCCTGGGTAACAAGTGCAATGTGGGTGATGGCAGTAGGATGGATGGAGCAACTAAGTGGAGCTAAAGCAATTTTTGCCAGTGTTAGTGGTGGTTGTGACAGGTCCTCTGACTCACTGCTGGCATGTGTGGGTGATGGCAAGCTGTGGTTGTATCAGCTGATTAAATTGGAGCACCATTGGAATACGGGGGAAAAGTTTAGAAGACAATGGAGGTAGACTGGGATGGGTGATCCCTAGAACACTGGATAGCATGTTCAAGTACGGGAGGATATGACCAGGCCTGTGGATTTGTCTTCAGGCCTCTTGGTAAGGCATTCAGTCACCGGCTATGATAGACAAAACAAGAGTGTTCCTTAGGTTGCTGCAGCATACTCAGGAGAGGGCCCTTGTCTTTGTGCATGGGCTTGCCAGTAAGAAGGGTGAGGTCAGACGCGGGGAGATCAGCTAGGCAGGTGGCTGTGGGCACATGGTTTTCTTGCACATTGGTCTTACAGCAACCCACAGCAACAGCAGTGGGATTTGTCCTCAGGGTGCAAGAAAGTTCCTGGCCTCTCATTCTTTGGCCAAGGGGTAACAGGAGTGTCAGTGGCCCCAGGGCAGGACTCTGGAGTCTTAGCTCACAGAATGGTGCTAAGCTGAAGGTGCTTAGGGCTCAGAAGTTGGTGGAACTCAGCATGATCTCCTTCTCTAGACTAATAGTTCTGTGGAGTCTCTTAGCAACTCCCTATGTTAGGTTCAAGGCTTACAATGGTCTTGGCTCTCCCATAGCTAGGATTGTGAAAGTCCATGACAGGCATGAGGAACCCTGGTGTCTCTTACTCTTTCCCTGCAGCTGGGAGTGACTCCTGACCCTTACCTGATCCCAGCCAAGCAGAGGGTGTTATTTTCTTTCTTTCTTTGCTTTCCCTGCTCCCTGTCACTTTTCTGTTGAATACCAGTGTTCTTTCTTAGACAATAAATTTGCATTGTGAATAACTCCTTGCGATTTTAGCTCCTTTCTGTGAAAGAAGCACATACTAGCTGCATCCAGTCAGTCATTTTATAATCTATATTAATCTAATCTTTCTGCACTAGTTTATATTGGTGCACCTGTGAATGCCACCACTTGGATTTTTCCAAATAGAACATGCCATGTTCTAAGTACATGTCACTTGTTTACCCATCTAAAACACCTCCACTTATCTTTTGAAGTTCAGGATATGTATATTTCTTTTTTTTTTTAAATTTTGTCATTTTTGGCCAGGGCTGGGTTTGAACCCACCACATCCAGCATATGGGACCAGCGCCCAACCCTTTTGAGCCACAGGCACTGCCCATGAATCTCTTTGTATGTGAAGACTTCCTCATAACCAAAATCTTATAATTACCTTTAACCCATAATTACCCACCTAAGCAGAATTAGCAGAATTATCATCTACTTATACATTCTTACTATGCCACACTAAAATGTATTTGTCTTCTTCATAGTCTAGGAGCTTCCTGAGGGTTTGATTCTTGGAATCTGTGGCACTTAGTTCAGTAGTTATCACAGAAAGGCCTTCTGTATATTCATTTAATATGCATAAACCATGTACAGGATTCCGAGCCCTGGGCTTTGTGCATATTGTTTTTTATTTAATAAACTGATTAGCAAATAGGCAAACTTAGCAAATTTAGCAAATTTATCATCAATAGCATATATCACTCATTAATATAATGAAAACAAATGTGTTAGTAGTTTATAGGCAAAAGATGAGACAAAGAAATTATAAATGGTGAACAAGATTGCATTATCCAAAGATTGGTTTCTATAAAACACTTTAACTTAGCAGAGGAATATGGAGTATATATAATTATGGAAAATCACAAAGTTTGGTATATTAAACTTCTAGCTTGGATTAAACGTCTCACTCTTATCTAAAACAATATGAAAGTATTATCTTAGTTCCCTAAGTAAACTACTTAAGAACTTCACCTATTGATATTTTCATTAAATGTTCAAAAATTGTACATAAAAATGTTTATTTTTTAAGATCTTGGTTTCCAAGTAGCAACTTTTAAAATAAAAACATTCCATTGCTAAGTATTTGTGGATATGTGGCTTTACAATACGTTATTTAATAAGTCAGTCTTTGGTAGCAGCACGCTCTGGGTCCATATGATCATCTGGTTTTTCAACATTTAAGATATTTATATAAAACATATTTATGCTCAGGCATGCGGAATTTTGTTTACAACCTAACTGCTAAGTGGATTCATATTTAAATGTAAATATCTTTGCAGAGTGCGGTGTGTTAAAATTACTAATTTTCATACTAGACATTTCAAAATTTACATGTATAATTATATTCCCTCATGCAAATAAAATCTTGGTTTTTACACTCCTGGCAAAGGTATTTATGTGTTTATCCATGCACACTCAATATGCAAGCAAACATTTGGATTTCCATACATGCATATGTATTGTGTTTCTGTACTTGTTGCTTTTGTATAGCACACGATATACATCTTGCCTTTCTTGCGATATGCTCTATTATGTTTGACCATTATCAAGTCTGGAGAGGGCAAGTCTGTCATTTGTTTATAGTAAGTGAATTTTATGAGTTCTGTTTATTGAGAATATGGGCGGTGATTTTGAAAGGATTAAAAATATCAGCTACGTAAAGCGTTCAGCAACCTTTATTTCTGAAATGGCACTCAGATATCAAATACACATTTAACACATATTTAAATTATATATTTTAAAAAGCTTTTATAGGAAGGAACTGCTTTGGGCAGGATATGTTTTGGGAATTCTCAGGCCTGGACACTATATTTTGTCAGCTCTGCAAATAATATAAAGATACAAAAAAAAAATCTGTGTTTGTTATGTATAATAGGCAACCACATGGTTTCCCACTCACATATGCTGTCTGGAACATGGAATATGTTACAGCCGTTCTGTGCTCGATTCTTCTAACTACACAGTCTTGGTGTTGTCATAATACATATTTAGCTTCTAAGATTGATAGATTGCTTCAGTGAACAAGTCTATACAGCATTTTTTTCTTATCTGAGTCAACGTTTTCCTCAATGCCATGAAGTAAATTAAAATAAAGTGTTTAAATCTACTGCTTATGATAAAGAAGACCAAATCTCGCTCTCATAAATGTGAAATACAGCTTGTCCTGTTCCTTTCACTCTGCAGAAATGCTACCACAAGGCTTTGCCAGTTAAGTCTAATATGTTGACATTTATTTTTGCTGCAATAAATGTTAAGATTATATTTTTGTATTAAATTCTGGCATTTTTAAAAGATCATGATGACAAGTAATTTATTCCTCAAGTCACTCTGGTTTGTTTTTACTTTTTGAATATGGATTTGGCCATGTGTCTCCAAGGCACAGTACAAAGCATATTTCATGTTTTGCAACCTATTAGTTTGATTTAAATCCACTTTTTCCATCTGGGTTTACGCAAGCCTTCCTTGATGTTATTTGCTCTGAATTATTGCCCAGAAATAATCACACTGAATCCAATTTTACACTGGCTGTGTGGCCTAACACGCCTGTCACTGGAATGCTTTAAGGTTTTTATAGTTTGTTTCAATGAAGGCAATTTCTCAAATATTCTACATATGAATATGTAATATCCTATTTTGACACTCATTTAAAACATTTTCCTGTACCCGTCCTTAAATAAGGAGTGAATTCGATGACGTATCTTCAAAACTAAAATTATTCCCGAGAAAGTAGAACAAACCAACACATAAAAATAATGAGTTTTGCATATTCAGTATACAATCCACATATAATGGTTCGGGTCAATCTAAATGTAATTTGGATCAAATCTCAAATAGGAATGATTTAGTGCTGAAAACACTGATCCAATTCATTTTGCCCTTTGAAGATTTATTCCTTTTAGTAATACAACACCTAAAATAGAAAGTAAATTTGAGTGGTAACTCCCCCACCCATGTTTTTAAAGGAATATCTTTCTTTAATCTCAGTAAAGAGTGAAATAGGCCAGTTTTTAAAGTGTGTAATAAATCTAGATAATCCAGACATAAACCTTTGTCTTTTGTTTTTTCTTTCTCATTGATGGATAGTTTCAGTTCATATTTTTCACAGGAAAAAAAAGTCTCCATTATTTTTATCCCCATTTAGTCATCAGTTTTCTTTGTCCTTTGGAGAAAATCTGAATTGTTTAATAAGTACCCCATTGTAATACAATGTATTTTCATCCTCATATAAAAGTCTAGAAAACTTTTATTGGTTAGTTTGCACAGTAAAATTGTGGATGGTTATTCTTCTCTACAGAAGTCTAATTTGCATTCTGACTGGTGCTACTTACTAATCTCCTGGAACTTAATGTTTGCTAACTATAAACACACAATTTTTCTCTTTGAAAAATAGGTATGTGTGGTTTTCTTGTGATAAGCTTACTTTCAGACTCTTCTGTTGTATGATTAGAATCAAAATCTCTATTGAATAGTTTTTGAGGATTAATCCAAATATTTTTAAAAATATTCCTAAGGGACTTGAACATGAAAGCTACACAGTGTTCTAAATTACACATCTGGTCTCTCTCTTTATTTCTATCAAGAAAATGATTTGGCCAGGTGAAAAGGACAGCTATGGCCCGGATGATTCTGATAGGGATTAAATTTCTGGAGTAGAGGTCAAATAGACACAGATAAAATGAAATGGAGAAATAAGATGATAATTCCTGTTATTTTAGACTTACAGTTTTCAGTCACATTGTTTAGATAATTGAGAAAATTTCCCCTTTATCTTGATTTACTTAAATAATTACCTTAATTCTCCTTTTTATCTTTTTGCTAGGGATAAAAATGTATTTTTATTTTAAAATCATTATCACTATATTATTAGAATATATTAAGTAGAGTCCTGTTTAATTATCACATATGTGGAGATGATCATTTAAATTACATTGCCTTGCATACCATGGGCAACTTTGGTCATGTGTTAAGTTTCTACCAACTTGATCAATTTATTGTCTATAATTTTAATTCATTTTTTTTCTAGTTTAAAAAAAATCATGTTTTTCAGCCAGACATGGTGGATAACGCCCATTATACTAGCACTCTGGGAGGGTGGGGTGAAGGTCACTATTATACATGTAACTTTGACTCAATCTGTACAAAGCAACTTATATAACCAAAACTTATACAACCCTTTAATATTCTGAAACAAAAAAAAGAAATAAAATACAATAATGTTAATATTAGTGGTGGAACAATAGCATATAATTTAAAAACAATAAATGATTATATATTATTTTTAAAATTTAAAGTTCAGAGTGGCTATAGTTTTTTACTAGAAATTTAAGGAATTATAAATTGGGGAACTTCAAATACTAGGAAAACCAGGCATTTATCAAGTATATTAAAATAAGTGTCATAGTATATTTTCCTGCCATTGTCATTGAAATAAATTTTAATTCCTCTTCACCTGTGAGAATTTATTTCTTTACTCTTTTAAGATACTTGACCAGTTGTCTCAAACATCTAATTTCATGAGAAATTTGTCAAAAATCTCATTTTGGTAGTACTCTGTCTTTCTTGATTTTATTAATGCTTTTGTTCCAATATAATAAATATTTCTAAATTTATATAACATCAGAATTTTGAATTATTAGATAGATATATCATCACATATATGTAGAGAGACCCTTGCTAAGACTCTCTATGATCTGGAACTAAATTGCAAGGAGTCTATTTTACATGTGCTTTCTAAGAACTTTCCAAATTTTGGGAGTCAGGTTATCAGTGGAGTGGAGGAAAAACATCAAATATGGTATTGACAATTATGTTTATTGGTGATTAATCAATTCCAGTTGAGTCGATCCTTCTCCAGTTGCATAAAGCTGCCTGTTTCCTACATCTTATTTCTTATTTTTTTTTAGAGACAGAGTCTCACTTTGTTGCCCTTGGTAGAGTGCTGTGGCGTCACAGCTCACAGCAACCTCTAGCTCTTGGGTTTAGTCAATTCTCTTGCCTCAGCCTTCCCAGTAGCTGGGACTATAGGCACCCACACAATGCCTGGCTATTTTTTTGTTGCAGTTTGGGCCATGCTGTGTTTGAACTGGACACACTCATTATATGAGGCCCTACTCACCGAGCCACAGGTGCCACCCACCTACATCTTATTTTTTATATCTCTTTTTAAATTAATCATAAATTCATGTTCTCTTTTATCTATGTTTTATATAGCAAGAGGAAGAAGTGCAAGATAGGGCAATATTTATAAAAATTACATGATAACATTGTTCAGAATCATATTCCCATTTGTCTGTGTGTATCTTTATACCAGTTTTTGTTCTAGCTGTTCTTGATTCCTTATATTTCTATGTAAAAATTTAGGGTAACTTAATACCCTAATTACCATTGTAATTTTGATAGGGCTTGAGCTGAATGGGTAGATTAACTTGGAGAGATTTGTCACTATTGGGAATATTAAATCTGCTGGAGTTGGCTGGGGCAGGCACCAGAGTGATGAATACTGGAGAACTACACTTTCCAAGATAAAATTATAGCTTTAGACTTAGATTTGTGTGGAGAAAAAGCCCTAATTTGTTGGGTAAACCATCCCAGAGAACAGCTTCCACCTCAGTGACCTGAGAGAATAGTAGGGTTTTGGTTATGGTCAGGTGCCCCCAACTACTATTGTGCCTGAGATCTACTAGACTTTCGTAAGGGACTATTTCTCCATTTCCTTTGACTTAAGGACAATTTACAGATTCTTTAAGTGATTGGTTTTTTGGTTGTTTTCTGTTTTGTTTTGTTTTGTTTTTCCATTTTGTTTTTACCTTGTTTTGTTTTGTAGTTTTCACCAGTTAATGATCCTTGCCCTGGGGAGATGGCCCATAGAACTCCTCAAGCCACAATACCAGAACAAAGTAACAGTTTTAAGTTATCCATTTGATGAATGTTGAAGCCAGTAACAGTTTTAAGTTACCCAGATGTAGGAAACAGTGGTAAAAGCCAATGAAAATTAAAGAAGTGACCTAAGCAAATACATGTAATTGTAGTGATTTTGGAAAAGCTGTGAGAGCACAAAGAGTTCAGAATTGTTTCTGTTTCATTTTACATTACATGGGAGAAATTTGAGCATGTGAGCATGTGTAGATAATAAGAAAGTTGTAGCATCACAAGAATGAAGAAGCAAGAATTCAACATACTTTATTCTAATATGAAGTCAGTAGATGAGCTAATACAAGGGGGGAGGACAATGAGCAGGTGGGGAGAGGGGAAGTGGGAGGGGGATGAGGATCACAGTGACTCCCACATCTCTTGAGGGTGGGACACAATTATAAGACGGACTTTATCTAATGAATGCAATCAGTGTAACCTAATTCTAAATACCCTCAATGCATCCCCGACAATAAAAAAGAAAGAAAGAAAGTGTTAAACACATAAGTTTGGTAGCCAAAAGTCAAGGATGTGGCGAGTTAATGGCTTCAATTTTCCTCATGGATTTTGAGACAGGATCATTTGCTGGGAGCCAGAGGAGAGAACAAATCATGATTTGGAGGTGGGATGTAGACAAGGTTTCATATCCTCAGTGTTGTCAATGGACTGGAACCTATCAGGAAAAGGTACTCAAACCCCCAGATAGTTTTGGAGGTACAGCTGAGGTTGACGGGCATGGATTTCAAATTTCACTGATTTAAATATTTTATCCCAAAGCTCACAACTCACCTGTTTGACACTTTCTGAAAACATTTTAAACAATGAATTTAGGGCCTGTCTTCGGTTTATTGAATTTAAAGGATTTGTTTCTCCTTTAATATTGAAAAAGAAAACAAATTTGCATCAGCGTGGATTCTCTGCAGTTGCAGAATTATATCAGGTTTTCTACATGAATTTCCACATTGATTTATGAAGTACAGATTTAGTGTGGGGGCCTTGAATAGGTCACGCGTAGGGCAACTTCCTTGCATTACAAACTCATTCTAATACCTTCATTTACACTGTTTATGAGCACCAATGAAATCTTTGTTGACACTGATCTAGTGGCGAATTTTCAATGCGAAATCATGTGAGTGAGTTCATGGTACTTGTTCCCGATATCCAGGAAATGGAATTATAAAGCCACTAGAGAAAATATTTCTACTTACTACCTCTCTTTTATGGTACTCAAAAATCAAATTAGTCACCACAGCTATCCTTGTTGTCACCACTGACAAGTAAAGAGAGAAGTGTGGTAGTTGATGAGTAACAAATTGCATTTCCTTTTTTATCCTGGGGGCACTGGGCACATGATGTTTCTCTCTCTTTTCTGCTAATTAGAAATGGATAACTCTCCGAAGGCTTTGAGATTGGATTCAGCTCGGATAAGGTTTATCTGGCTGTCAAATTGATACACGGTATGAAATGAATCAGAGCCACTTTATCTTCTCACCTAACTGTTTTAGTGCTTCTCTTGCACCTAATGATCCCAGCCTGTCTTCTCTACTCTGTCATTATTATTCTTCACTGTGTCATTATAATACTGACGTAACAATCCACTATGGATTGTTCTACTCTGACTTCTGACCTTTCTTTCAAATCTCACTTTAAGCCCAAATATTTTTTTCTTTTTTTCTGTCTTATAGGCAATAATTTGGAGTAGCATAACACAAAATAACTTGAGACTCAAAAACCTAAAAATGAGATTGTCCCGAGACAAAAATTAACAACCTAATAATGTATCATTATTAGCCAGATGCAAATTCTTCTTGATGTGACAGAACAGCCACCAGGAGATAGAGGGCCTCTGACTTGTTCACTTATCTAAGTAATGTCCTATAATTACAATGGAATCGATGCAGAGTAAGAGAATCAAGTAAAGGATCTGGCAGTTGTGGAGGTATAGACCACTGAAATTGGAGAACATATCTTAGAAATTCTGCTCATATCAGTTGTGTCAATTAACATGTATATATTGATTATGTTGGGGCTCATGAAACCCCAAAATGAAAACCTCAGGAGCACTCTCAGATGCAATTTTTCTCTCCTACTCTCTCCTGCTCTCCAGGCACATCATAGAAACTAGACTCCTAGTTCTTGAAGGTCAGTCATAGGATCCAGAAACCCATTTCCCCAAAGGCGGCCATAAAACCTAAAATTATTACTCTAAATTTCTCCCATATATTTGTGTAAGATGGTCTATAAAGAAACTTTCTGACCTGAATTGTTTGACAGTAAGTAATAAGATCTCACATTTCAAAAAGGGTTCTATCCCATGCTCAGAAAGAAGAAAAGTGGCACAGACAGGCCAAGAGAAATCTGAAGTGAGAGGCCCCGGAGAGCATCCCCCATCAGTCTGTTTCTGTGAGCTCACACTCTGTTGGTCCAGTCACATTTCTACATGGCTGTTCCTGCTTCATTGGATTGAAGCTTGCAATTGCGTCCAGGTAGTTCCCATGTTTCCTTGGGGGAACAAATACAACTGTAATAAATAAACATGTTATCTTTTTTTCTTGCTAATCTGTCTGTTCTCATAGGAGCATTGGCAATGACCCTTATTTTGGTGAGGAAACTTATCACTCTTTATCCCACCCTAACCCTATTATATAGGGGCTTGTTGAGAATTACTTTAAGTGATACTCATAGCAGCCCAATGAGGCAAAATGTTTTGTTGTTGTTCTTTTCCTCTTCATTGTGCTTGGTAGATAAGAAGACACAGGCTGGAAGATTTTAAGCCATTAGCTCAAGAATCCAGTCAGTAAGTGGTGGAAATGAGCTGGAATTATCGACCCTGTCATCCACCATTTCTTGGACTTTATGGAGTGAATAGGGGGGAGAAGGAAGAAGACTTTGTCTCATCATTCTCATCCATGTCACTAGAATGGAAAATTGGTTTTTCCTAACTTCCTTCGTTCTGATAGGGATCAAATGAATAACAGTACAAGAAATGCAATTTGCTCAAATACATATTTTGTGTATTCAAATCTCAGAGCCTCTTGACCCTGAGTTAATACACTTGAGATGCACTAGTTGGGTATGTGCTGGTGAGACCACACTTGATCTTATCCATTCTCTCCAGATCAGTGTGGTTTTGAGAGAACATTTGAAAGGATGACAAGATTTGATGGTAGCATGCCAGACAGGTGGGCTGTGCAACCGGTCATGATAAAAGTCCAAGTATGCAAATAATTGAGCAAATATCCACCAGCCCAGAGGTGGGTTTATGAATACTGATAATTTAAGGAGACCTGGAACTACCATCACAGTTGTTACCAAAGTTCCCTCCCAAAGACAAATTTCTTTTCATTTCTGAGTATGCTTAATTTAAAAATAACACAGTGTCTCTGGTGGACACGCTGATACTTCCCTCTAGGACCACATGATGATGTTGAATAAATTGTAACTGTCTTCTGTTCATGATTTCTATGTATGGGAATTAAAGAGAAGAATTATAATTCTTTCAAATTTTATGTGTTAAATTTTACAGAGTTTTAATTAATATTTAAATTTTGGTTTGAATTACTATATGTATTTTTTAATTCTCTCCCTGTTAGTTGTTAAATTATTTAAGTGGAATTACCTACTGAGATTATTTGTGGTTGCAAATCTCAAAAAAAAAAAAAGTAGTTAGAGCTGTGTCTTCCAATTTGTTTTGATTCATGGCATAATGACAGTCTTTGTGAGCTACTGGGGAGAAGCTGCCCAAGGCGTCACCGCCTTTGGACCATGATTTGTGGGTAGATCACGCTAATCTGGCTCAGTGTTTCACAAGCTATGTGGACAGTAGCAATACTCATTTAAAATAATATTTAGGGAGTTAGAATAAGTTAGAAACATAAGGAATTATTGACATCAATTGATCACAAATATAATGTTTTATATCAATAAGACTCAATATAACTTTTTGTTAAATGTCTGTTTCTCCTGATTGGAAAAAAAAAATCTTGTTCAAAGTAAATCATTCACTTCTTAAGACCAGGTGCAAGGGCTTAGGCCTGTAATCCTAGCCTTCTTGGAAGGCCAAGGCAGGTAGAATGCTTGAGCTTAGGAGTTCAAGACCACCCTGAGTAAGACTGAAATGACTCTACTGAAAAAAAAAAATGCTAGGCATTGTGGCAGGTGCCTATAGTCCCAGCTATGTGGGAAGCTGAGGCAAGAGGATCTCTTGAGCCCAAGAATTTAAGGTTGCTTTGAGCTATGGTGCCATAACCCAAGGCAACTCTTTCCCCCCACCAAACAAAACAAAACAAAACATCTACTTCTGACTTAAAGAATAATCATTATTGGGTGGCACCTGTGGCTCATTGAGTAGGGTGCCAGTCCCATAGGGTGGCAAGTCAAACTTGGCCCCAGCCAAACTGCAACAAAAAATAGCCAGGTATTGTGGCTGGTGCCTGTAGTCCCAGCTACTTGGGAGGCTGAGGCAAGAGAATGGCATAAGCCCAGGAGTTGGAGGTTGCTGTGAGCTGTGACATAATAGTACTCTACTAAGGGCGATGAAGTGAGACTCTGTCTCTAAAAAAAAAAAAATAATAATAAAGAATAATCATTATTGGTTGATTTCAGCTTATCTGTGAAGGACTAATTTTTCTTATATCTCCAAGCAGATTTTTTTTTTTTTGCAGTTTTTGACTGTGGCCAGGTTTGAACCCACCACCTCTGGTATATGGGGCCGGCACTCTACTCCTTTGAGCAACAGGCACTGCCCTGAAGGATTAATTTTTTATCATTGCTTTGGTGAAAAGACTACTCAAAGAATATATAACTTTTAAGTTGGATATTAAATTAAATAAGTCTGCACAAAAGAAAATTTATATAACAAATTTATATCTACAAAGTCTTTTGTAGATAGATACAAAATCCTAAATACATTGGAATTAATCAGAAATGAGTATGATCTATCTACTATGTGAAAATTTGGGAAAATTCTTTAAAGGGGTTTAACTAGCTAAAAGTAATCTCTCCCTCCCTCCTGTCCGTCCTTCCTTCCTTCCTTCCTTCCTTCCTTCCTTCCTTCCTTCCTTCCTTCCTTCCTTCTTTTCTTTCTTCCTTCCCTCCTCTCTCTCTCTCATTCTCTTCCTTCTTCCTTCAAAAATAGTAATCGAATCTACACTGAAACCATGAAATGTCAGAATAAGAAGATAAAAAAATGAGATTTAACCATCCATTCATTCAATGAATTATTTTAGCAGACTTACTAGGTGACAATCTAATGTAATCTATTATTATTAGATACTATTTTACATCAGGTTTTGAGACTATTTTAGTGAAGAAACCTGACAAAAATCCTTAACTGATAGAATTACATTATACTGATGAGTGAAATAAAAAAATAAACAATGAATAAGAAATTACATATTGTATTAGAGCCCAGTAGAAACTATAATGGAATAAACAGAAAATACAGGTTTTGAGGGGTAAAGGGAGTAGATTTTTTAATAAAAGTTATGGAAATGCCAACACAGGGCTAGACATGTTTGAAGATATTTAAGGATGCCCGTGTATCTGAACAGAGAAAACTGGGAGGAAGGTGAAAGAAATTTATAAAAAGGAGATTTTATAAGGTGTTGAGATCATGGAAAGATACTGACTTTTAATTTGAATGAGATGAAAGCTGTAGAGGGATTTCAACATAAAAGTAACTTGATTTGACTCCAGTATTAATGTAATTTTTCTGGCTGCTATTGTGAGAATAACAGAGATGGCATAAATTAGCAAACTAATTGGGGATATAATATGGAAATAATCCAAATAAAATTCGATAAAGATTTGGATCTGGGTGGTACAATATGACTGATGATAACTAATCAAATTCTGAATATATTGTGAAGGGTTATGCTAAAGATTTGCCAAGAGATCAGATATCACGGGGGGAGAGAGAGAAACTGTAGTTACCTATGATCCCAAGGGTTATGAACTTAGTACTTTTGTTCAGCTCCTGTCAACTCACATGTTGAAATCTTCACTTCCAGGGTGATGATGTTAGGGATTGGGGATTTGGAGATAATATGACGTGAGAGTCAGCCCACACAAATGGGATTTGTGTCCTTATAAACGGGCTCTCTAGCCCTCCCTGTGCCACGTGAAGACGCAATAAGAAGACAGCAGCCTGCAACCAGGAAGAGGTTGAGGACCCTTACCAGCCCCTGACCATGCCAACACTCTGATATTGGACTTCCCAGCACCAGAAATAAGATAAATAAATGTATTTCTGTTGTTCATAAGCCACCTTGTCTATGGTATTTTTCTTATAACAGTCAAGCAGAGTAAACACCAAGTTTCTTGTCCAGCACATTTGGAAGTAAAATTGTACTTGATTGAGATAAAGAAGAAAAATTAAGCATGATAACAGAGGGGCTGTATTAGAGTTTAGTTTCGGACACCCTAAGTTTGAGACATCTGTTACACACCCAAGTGTAAATATCATTTTGGTGCTGGTGTTCTATTCCATGAAGCTCTAGGGAGAGATGTCTGTATGGACACACATGTTATAGAAAGCAGTGTGTAGGTGGCGATTCATGCCATTAGCCTTTAGGATATGACCGTGGTTTGTTGTAGACAGACTTTTTTTTTAAGAGACAGAGTCTCACTTTGTCATCCTCTGTAGAGTGTTGTGGCATCACAGCTCACAGCCACCTCCAGCTCTTGGGCTCAGCCTCCTGAGTAGCTGGGACTATAGATGCCTGCCACAACACCTGGCTATTTTTTCTTGCAGTTTGGCCAGGGCTGGGTTTGAACCTACCACTCTTGGCATATAGGACCAGTGCCCTACTCACTGAGCCACAGGCACCACCCTAGACAGCCTTTTTTATTTTTAGAAAATCCAAAGACTGAGATGTTAGTAAAGAGATAGCAAAGAGATGAAAAAGAAGCAACGAAGGAAAACCAAGAAGATCAGCTAAAGGTACATGAGGAAAATCATGCAAGAGTGTGCTGGAGACCAAACAGAAAAGTGTTTGGGTGGGTTCCAGGCTTTCTCAAATAAGATGAGACTCTGGGAATGGTCATAGATCTGCTTGGCAACATGGAGCTTACTGACCTTTGATAAGAGAAGTTCCAGAAGAGTAAGAGAGTGAAAAAATGACTATAGAGTGAGTTTAAAGAAATAAGTTGAAAGCAGCAAAGATAGAAAACTACTTCATATTGTTTTATTCCAAAAAAAAAGAGAGAGAAATGGTACAATGGTGGGAATGAAATGCAGAATCAGGAAAGAGTTTTTATGTATATGAAAACACATGCAAGCTGGAAATATTAACGTCATTGATCCAGGAGACAGCAGAGGAAATTTCTGCAGCAAATTTCTTGAATGGGAGACAGAGACCAATACCAGGGAGAAAGCTGAAAGTTTATCCTCATAGACAGTTTGGAAGAACAGACCACTGGATAGAACACAAAGCTTCTGGAAGCTTTTCTCTTTGCTTTAATTGTCATCGATGTATAAGAAGCAAAGTTTGAGTTTAAAGAGAAAATGAAAAGGAAATATGGTTGGAGGCTTGAGAACAAAAATATGATATGTGAAATTATAATCTAGAGAGGAGAAGGAAAAATGGAATCAAACAGGGTAAATCTTGAGGCAGCATCCAGGACCTCCTAGAAGTTATTGATCATGAATATAAGTGATGTCCATCTGCAAGTTTGTTTTTCTCAAATTCTCACCTTCATGTTGAAAGTACAGAACACAGAGAGTTCAGTTTGGGCTTTATGATAAAATGCTGCTACCATGCCAATCGCTAAGCTGTCTACCTTTGGACCTGTTTATTTGCATGATAATGATAAATCCTCAGTTCATTTCAGGTCTCTGATGTGATATACAGATACTTTCTTACCTTTCCTGAATATAAGTTATAGCCAGTGAGTTCAGGCAAGACCCAATACAAAAAGAAGCAGTAAAGCTTAGAACTCTCATTTGCAAACAGAATTAATTCCCAGGAAGTCCTCAAAAATCTCCTATAAATTATTGTAAGCAGAAAGTATTCTCATTAGTGAACTCAAAAAGACACAAAAATAAAAAGCTCACCAGCAACCAATAAAATTTTTTAAATATGCAAAAATACTCTTTTATTTAAATGAGTCGAGGTACAACATTATTGTTACAAACTACTGATGAAGATCTATAAATATAAATCAATTATTGACACATGTCAGTTCATTTTTAAATTCAATCTAATTGAAGTACAAAGCATTCCACATGATGGTGCTGCTAGGTACTCAAATGAACCAATTTGTTCTACTTTCTCCCCTCTAACTGCATAAGTTTTTAACTAACACCTGTTACAATAACCAAATAATATTATTTATTTTCTGTTTATTTTGAATAGATTTCCCCTTTCTTGATTTTTTTTATAAAAATGTGATATTTTATATCTTACATATAATGCTTTACTTATTGCCAGATTTGATCCTCAGAATATTGCTATATTAGGAGACTTTAAAAATATCACAGAAAATGTATATTATGAAGAAAACTATGCATGCATTGCAATTTTTCTTTTTGCAAAAAAACCAAATCTGTTCTAACTTGTTATAGTTTGTCTGAACAGGTCTAGTTTGAGCCTCCAAGAAGGATGAGGCATCAATATGAAATAAGCCCCTATCAGGGCAACACGATTCTGCCAAAATTGAACAAAAGAACAAAAACCAAGTTTATGCTGAAGCTTGGGTGAAAGAATAATGAAATTATCAATGCTTTCTGGAAAATTAGCGGCGATGATGCTTCTTGAATCAGCAGGTTAGAAACAGATATCTCATTTTCAGAAATAAAGAGATGATGTTGCAGAAGAATCCTGCAGTGTCAGATAATCCACATCAATTTCAAAGGGAAAAAAATTAATGTGGTTTTGCCTGAACTGAAGATAAATTATGATCCACACCAAAAAGCAGCCAACACCATAGACATTGCAATTAGATCAGCTTACAAAATTCTACCTGAAAAACTGAGCAAACTTGGTGAGTACCCAAACTTTCATGTGTAGATCAGCTGAAGAACAAAGCAGAAGTTTCAATAAAAATTTTTAAAAAGTGAGGTTGATACTGAAGCATTTCTTTGAGAAATTTTAACAGGAGGTGAAACATGGCTTTACCAGTAGGATCCCTAAGAGAATGTATAACCAAAGCAATGGCTACTGAGAGGCAGAAGTGGTCCACTCAAAGCAAAAATGAATCAGTTAACAGCAAAGATCATAGCCATACTTTTTGTGTGTGTGGGGGGGGGGGGTTTAGCATCTGTGGGATAGTGGTGAGTATAGCTCCCTTCCATAGCTTTTTGGGATGTTCAAGGAATTTTGGTTGTTGACTTTCTAGAGGGACAAAGACTGATTATAACTGGCTCTTATGAGACTGTTTTGAGAAAGTAAGTGAAACTTTCAGAGAGAAACACCTGGGGAAGCTTCAGCAGTGAGCCTTTCTCCATCACACAATGGTTCTGCTCATTCCTCTCATCAAATAAGAGCAACTTTGTGAAAATTTCAATAGGAAATCATCAGGTTTTCACCTTAAAGTCCTGATCTGGCTCCTTCAGCCTTCTTTTTGTTCCTTAATCTTAAAAAATCATTTTAAATGACCCTCACGTTTGTTCAGTGAATAATGTAAAAAAGACTGCTGGTCAAGGTTAGATTCTTAAGACCCTTGGTTCTTTAATAATGGACTACATGGCTGGTATCTTTGCTTTGTGTCTGAATTTGGAGTTTATGTTGAAAAATAAAGTTTATATTTCTTATTTCTGTCTTTCAATTATATTTTACAAATGTTTTGAAGTCAATGCATTGGCATTTTATAGAAGAGGAAGTCACACGAAATATAGCTGATTTTATTAATATAAATTAGCTAGCAAGTGGTCATAATGAAATTGAAATATAAGACCTCTGATTCTAAATTTTATTGTCCTTTGAGTAAATAATTTATTCTGCTCCTTGGCTAATGGCTTTCCTCACCTTGTGAGTACATAGAAGGAAGAACTTCCCAGCTCCAACTGTGGCAGAGTAGGGCTGTGTAAATGAGCAGCGACAGGTGCAATTACTCTAATAGCTGCTTAAGAGCGTCCCTTTCCATATGGTGCTGTGCCTGGCAAAATTTAAGATAGTGTATGTCTTTTTTTGTTTTTTTCTCTTTTTTACTACCTTTTTTCATTTTTTATTTTTTATTAAATCATAGCTATGTACATTAATTCAATCATGGGGTACAATGTACTGGTTTTACATACAATTTGAAATGCTTTCATCAAACTGGTTTACACAGCCTTCATGGCATTTTCTCAGTTATTGTGTTCAGACATTTATATTCTATACCTAGTAAATTTCACATGTACCCTTGTAAGATGCACTGTAGGTGTGGTCCCACCAATTACCCTCCCTCCACCCATCCCCCCACTTCCCTGCCCTTCCTCTCCCCTTTCCTCTTCTTCTTGGACTATAATTGGGTTATAGCTTTCATAAGAAAGCTATAAATTAGTTTCATAGTAAGACTGGGCACATTGGATACTTTTTCTTCTGGTCTTGAGATACTTTGCTAAGAATATGTTCCAGCTCCAACCATGTAAACATGCAAGAGACAAAGTCTCCATCTTTCTTTAAGGCTAAATAATATTCCCTGGTGTACATATACCACTATTTATTGATCCATTCATGGGTCAATGGGCACTTGGGCTTCTTTCATGACTTAGCAATTATGAATTGGGCTGAATCTAAACATAGACCTGTCATTTGATCCTACAATTCCTCTACTAAGTATATATCCAGAAGACCAAAAATCACATTACAACAAAGATATAGTGTATGTCTTTTAAATGACTATTTAGAGACATTAGTTGCTTGAGGGACCAAGATAGGGTATGTCTTTTAACCCACTATTTGTAGACATTTACTACTTGAGGGACCTGGAATCTGCATCATAACAGACATGTAGCATTTAGAAGATATAAAACTTTGTTGTTTAAGCCACTGAGATTTAGAGTTGTTTATGTTTTCAGCAAAATGCATTGACATCTATTGGTGGGTTTTCCATAATTCAGACTTATAGTTACTATATATATATTTTTAAATTTCATTAAAACTTCTAAATTCTATTTAACTCACGGCTATCTATTTCGTAAGACGATGGCAACAAATATAGTTTTATGCAGAAAACAATGTAAAATTGCTTTTTATATTTCGGGAAAAAATTTTTCTTTAACCAGCAGAGAAGATGTGCCTTTATCTACATTTTTATATCAGTTTATTTATACTTGAAACTCGTAATTTTAAACCCTGAAGGTATGTGAAATAGCTCAGTGGTTTTCAAGAGGAAAATACTCTTAAATACCATTTCAAAGTACAATTATTTTAAATGTTCATATTCATATATATACATATATCCTGTAACATGAATGGTATTGAGAACAGTCCTCTTCATGGTAGCCCAGAGCCAAGCTTTGTAAAAAGGCATATGGCTCAGCCACCAGGGGGACTGTGGACGGAGGAAAGTCAATCACAAAAGTCTGGAAAGAAGAGAAATCATGACAGTCCAATATGAAACTCAGAGGATGTGAGGTCTCAGATGCTAGGTCTCAGATCAGGCCATGCTATCAAGTACCCTTTCCTAGCTAGAATAAAGGTTGTGGCTAATGTCTTAGCAAATAGTATAAAAGCTATTCAATTTCAATTCAATAAAAGCAATTTCAATTTTTTTTTTTAAAAAAACCCCCAAATATCCTTTTTTTTCTGGAGTGACATCAACTCTATATTTTTGTTCTGGCTTCTGTATTTCTGATCACTATACACATTGAGACCCAAAGGAGAAATGCAAGGTGGTTTGGATACTGTACATTTTGTCGCTATTTTTAATGAACAGTATCTGAGTACCTGCTTTATTTCTTTATAATTTCAGCATCTGCGTAATGACTTTTGTGCTTTTTTATTTGCTCAGGAACCACAGCGGGTCTTCCTGACTGCTTCATTTGCCATTATAACACCTGCTATGCAATTTTGTATTTTTGGATTCAAAGACGTCATATGTAAGGGATGAAGGTTTTCGGTTCACAAAGTATTTCCATACACTGTACCCAACTCTGAATCTGCTCAGTTAGTCTAACCCTTGCAGCACATGTTTCCAAAACCTCTACTATGTACTCCCCAGCTCTTCTACTGGCACTTAAGCCAAGACACGTCCCTCTTTTCAAACATACTGCCTAGTGCCTTCTCATCCTCCTCTTCACGGCATGAAGCTGTAGTGGCTCATGTTCAGGTATCTTCAGTGTTTCAAAAATGAAAAGGAAGACTACAAGTATGATAACAGTTCTAGCTGGTAACAAAGTTCTTCAGGTATTTTTTTCCTGTAAAAATAAAGGGTATTTCATAACATAGTTGACTGGTAGAGAAACCTTCACAACTTTATGATTCCCCTCAACTCAAGGAGTGCATAATTTAGTCCCTGTCCTCCAACAGTCCCTGGTAGGTAGAAGTTTCTGTGTAGAAGGGTCTCTGCTCCATTTATTTGCATGCAACCAAAATTAACTCTGGCTGTTATAGAACGGTGTCCATAAATAAAACAATTACAGATATGTAAGAGGCACACTGTAGCATCTCATGAAAAAACTAAGGATAGGAATAAATGCCCTAATTGGACTGTAAAAGAGAATAAGAGCTGCCCCAAACCTGGGAGTGGATCTGCTGCCCTTCCTTTGTTTCTGGTTTACTTTTCCCTTCCATCCTGACAATCTTTTTCCATTTCTCAGTTCGCATCACTGCACAAGGCCATCCACTTTAACAGCGATACATTCAACCCCAGCCACTAAGAGGAAAACAAACATCTGCTTCTCCTTAATACTTTGTAAACTTCTGGGAAGATCGTTAATTTGCCCACTTCTGTGGTTTGGTATTTGACCCCTCAAAACCTCCTGTTGAATTTGGTATTTGTTCCCAATGTTGGAAGTCGCACAGACTTAATGGGAGGTTTTTAGGTCAAGGAGGCTGATCCCTCATGAGTGGCTTTGTGCTATCCTCAAGGAAATAAGTGAGCTTTCACTCTGCCAGTTTCTAAGAGAGCTGGTTGTGAAAGAGAGCCTAGCACCCCCTCCCCCTGGCCGCCTCTCTTGCCTAGCCTGGCTTCACCTTCTGCTGTGATTGGAAGTGGCTCAAAGCCCTCACCAGAAGCCCATGCTCTTGCCATGCTTCTTGGACAACCTGTAGAACTGTAGACCAAATAACCTTCTTGTCTTTATCAATTACCCAGCCTCAGATATTTGTTTATGCTACCGCAAATGGACTTAGACACCCACCTTGAGCCAGAGGGCCCCACAGCAGCCCCATCCTCCTAATGGTGGGAAGTACTAGAACTGTGTGAGGAGGGAGGTTGAAGACTCCAGAACATCAGTGGTTCTGGAGGAGAAGGTAATAAACGCCTGGAAGAAGTGTAATGCCATTCACAATTCAACAGTCTCAGTGATTCCAGAATCCTGTTGACCTCTCCAGTCTGAGAAGACCTTCTTTATCCATTGTCCATATTTTCTTTGCATAGCTGAGGAAATATACAAAACATAGGAAAATATCCTTTCATTAAGGGCTGAGCAAACTCTCTAATCATCCTTTCTATGAAGTGTTGGCAGGCCAATGATATTATGGGTCAAATCATGTCCCCTCAAAAATTCAAACACTGAAGTCATAATTTCCATATCTGGCTTTACTAGAAAAGACATTGTTGAAGATGCCTTAATAATTAAGTAAGATAAGGTCATTCAGAGGGGGAACAAACTTCTACTCCAATATGGCTAGTATCCATACAAAACAGAGAAATTTAGAGATAGTCACACATAGTGAGAGTATGATTTGAAGAAATGTAGGGAGAACGTGGCAATCTATGTGTATTAAGCCAAAGAGAGGGGCCCAGAAAAAAAAAAAAATTCTCTCACGGACCTCAGAAGAAACGAACCTTCCAACACCTTGATCTTGGGCTTCTACTTTTCAGAAGTGTAAGTCCACAATTATTTTTCTCCTTAAAGTCACTGATTTTGTTGCACTTTCTTATTTCAGCCATAGCAAGCTAAATATGAAGGGTTACTTTAAATTTCTCATTGTTGCTGTATCTTTTGGTGCAAGTTGATGGTCCTCTAGGTGATTATATTCTAAAAAAAAACATAGTAAGCTTATTGTTAACTCTGTTTCAACCAGTTGCACGTACTCATCTCTGCCTTCCAAGTTCTCTCTTATTGATTTCCATATTTGGCTGCTCTCTCTCATCTATGTGGCTCTCTCTGGGATTTCCTTGCAAGGTGCTGTGAGTCTATCAGTCTTACATGAAAAGTCATCTCCTCCGTGTCTTTTCTCGGAGCCATTTTCTTCCACTTGAGAGTATTTACCGTGTATCATCTGACTCAGCTTCTTGCCAGGAGGTTTAATTTTAATCAGTCTTTGTGACTCAAAGCATTTCTCAATTTTTTTCCTTTATGGCTTCCAGTTGAAAAAGAAAAAAAGAAATTGCCTCTTTCTATTCAATAAGAACTAAATTTTCAGATTCTCCTTGTTCTCCATTTAATCATCTGTGAATGGGCATTTTATTTTTCAAAGAGCAGCTTTTTATTAGATGACTTTGTGGAATGGAGATAATAACAAAACAGGCTATTAACATTTTTTTCCATTTTTTTTTCCTGTAAAACAAGAAGTTCATTAAGCTGGGGTGCGGTGGTTCATGCCTGTAATCCGAGCACTTTGGGAGGCCGAGGTGGATGGATTACCTGAGCTCACAGGTTCAAGATCAGCCTGAGCAAGAACAAAACACCATCTCTAAAAATAGCCAGGTATTGTGGCAGGCAGGCACCTGTAGTCCCAGCTACTTGGGAGGCTGTAGCAAGAGAATCACTTGAGCCCAAGAGTTTGACATTGCTGTGAGTTGTGATGCTACGGCACTCTACTGAAGGTGACAAAGTGAGACTTCATCTCAAAAAAAAAAAAGCTTAGTATAGGCTCTCAGGTGACTTGGGATTAATGTATTATAAAATGTTTACAGTCATTAATGATCATCCTTCCCACCTCCAATAAGTGGCCTCCCACCTTACTCTAAACACAACACCATAGGTTAGAGATGAGGTATATTGCTTTTATATCTCACTTCCTGTGTCAGTTTATCTAGCAGACAGGCCCTGTTATGTTGCAGTAGCAGCTTGAAAAGCAAAATGGCTTATAGCAAAAAAAATTTATTTTTTCATTTCCAATAGAGCCTGTTCAAGAGTGAGAAGTAAGGTGATAGAGTCCTACTTGCTGCCCATACACTAAGGCCTAGAAAAACTGAAAAGAAAATAAGGAATGATTCTATCATATTATAAAGAAGAGACAGAGAAAGAGAGAGAGACTTTATTGGTCTTATGCAACAATCAAATGCTCTGGTGATAGTGCGACATATTACCCAAGTTCAAAATTAATTGACCAGAAGAGGTCACATGGCCTTAGACAATCGTCAGAGTCTCTCGAGGTGCAGTCCTGCTATCAACCTGATTGGAAGGATGAACTGATATGTTTTTCAAACATAATGTAGAAAATAATTAGCCTCATCTCTTAAAATGAATAACTGAGGCTTAGAGGACATAGAATCTTAGAAATAAATAGAATCGTTACTTGAATCATTGTGTCTGCCTCCAAATTCTCATCACACCAATTTTTTTCCCACAGATTACACCTGAGATAGTCTCAGGAGAAAACAACAAAAGATCAACATGCACAGAAAAAGAATGAACCTTAACAGACTATATCAGGATGGTATGGAGTGGGATCAAAAGTGTATTCCAAAAAATAATGATATCCTACTGTGCGCTTCATACTTGGCTAATTAATTTCAGTAGTCATATCACTCCTATAAAATCCTCATATAAACGTATTCAGAGAAAAATACAGAAAAATACCTAGGCAGTAAAAAGCTAGGCAGTTTAATTTCTCAGAAGTGGTTTCTTTTCTTTTAGATATAATGCTGATTGAAGAGACAGAGTCAAATATAATTTATTTATGTAGATGGAGGAAATAAAGGAACAGAACTGTGCAAGTCTCTGGCTCACACAGTCCCCTGGCTGGGGGCGAATCTATTCACATTATTGTCTCCCAAGGTCCCAGGCCTGTAAGGTGACCTGACTCCATCTGTGAGAAGAGCTGCAGCAGAAAGGTCCTGGCCTAAGGGTCCTAAGCATGATAAATGCATTCTTTCCAGATACAGATTTCCTCGCCCTCTCCAGCTTGCCTAGTGAGCTGAAGACTGTCCTTGATGGGGGTGTTAATAGGCCTCTTTAGCCTGAAGGCAATTTTGCTTTTTCATAGTCAATAGACTCTAAAGATTTTGAAAAGAAAGCATAGCCTGAAACTTACTTTAAACATGTACCAACTTTTCTTGGTCTCAGAAAAGCTTTAACTTGGGAATGAATTCTGTTTTTCATTATAGTGTATTTGCATACCACTCCCGCCTGCTATTTGTTTGTTTATATATTTATCTATTTATTTATTTAGTTTTCTTATTTTTCTTTTCCCTCTACTTTCACAACTTCTCTTTTTGTTAAAATAACTCTTTAACTTCTTGGATCTTATCTGCCTTCTGTTAATGCTTTTTCTCTCCTTTTCTTTTCACCACAGATCTCCTTCAGTGTGCCACGGCCTATTCTGACTGTCTGATTTCCCTTAATGCCGTGTCGGCTGCTTTTTAATTTTTCACACTCTGTCTGTTGAACTTGTGACTCCCTTGAAAAGGTTTTAGCAATATCATTCATTTGTCCATTCATCAAATACTTACTGAACACATCGTTCTGTTATAAGCAAGTCCTACAAAGTGGTAAGTCTAACCGATACAGAATAAGACCCTAGACTAACCTACTTATGTAAATAAACATGGCCAAAATGTCAGCATGTAAATAGAAATTGGAGTTCACTCTAAAAACAAAGGAATCAACTGACTTACACCTATATAGGCTCAACCTAGCCAAGTTTTTGTAAATACAGGTCTGTTATGTTCCTTAATTGGAAGTAGTTTTGCCTCCCAGGAGACACTGGCAGTGCTCGGATACATTTTTTGTCTTGACAATTTCAGGGTGGGAATGGCATCTGGTGGGTACACTAGGCATCTGCCAGACACCCTATGACTCACAGAATAGTCCCCCACAGCAAGGTATTACTCAGCCTAAAATGTGAACAGTGCAGAGGTAGCCTATGCCGCTCATATACAAATACGTTCACCCATTTGCCTGCTCCCTGTGGCAGCATTTCTGCTACTCTGGCAGACCTGAGTAGCTGGGACCACAATCTATGGCCTCCAGAGCCTGCCATAGTTATTCTTTACCCCTTTATAGGAAATATGCTTTGGCCACGGAAATAAATGACGATTAAAAGAAGCCGTGAATGGTGTAACAGAGGAGCCAGGTTAAGATGGAGCTGTCATCATCAGCAAACACTTCTGTAATTAAATATTAATTAAATCAAGATTCAAAAAGTTAGCGTACATTGACTAAGGGACCAGAGAAGAGAAGACTGGTCCAGCTTTGGGTAAAAGTTCCCTCACGGTCTTGATACAGGAAAGAATGTGACCTGGCCCATTGGCTGAACTTCGCTGCAGGAAGCTAGGAGAGAAGCTTGTGTGGGAAGAGACTAGAAAAGCCAGTGAGAGTCACGTCATGTGAAAGGTGATGAAAAATTTGGACATTTCATGTGTCATAAGAAGCATTTTTATATGATGTCAGTGCAGAGAATGGATGTAAACTTCAAATAGTTCAGACCGATGGCTCAGACTTAGTTCAGCAAGAAGAGATGGCTATAATTATATATTCAGGGGAGGAAAAAATAATGTATTTTTCAAATTGCAAGGATCCTATGTGGTTGAAACACTGAGGGGTTGGCAGGAAAAGCACAAGAAAGGAGGCCTGAAGCATCTTGACTTCTGTGCTAAATGTCCTGTAGAAACCGAGGAATCACGTGGGAAGAGCAGAATGGGTCCTGAGTCCAGCACACTGAGGATGTTTGGGTTTATTTAATTTATTAATGACGAGGAGCAGAGGACGTTAGCGTTCGGAGGAACTGGAGATAGTAAATGGAGAAGTCCACATCTTAAAAACATCCTCAGGCTCCTGATAAGTCTGACAGGCGTGGAAAGGAACAATAAGCTTCCGGGAACCTGGGAGTGGAATAGCAGGATTGGGTGGCTGATGGATTCGTGCTTCCTGAGGGTGATGGAAAGACAGAGGCATAAAGGCCGTGGTCAGGACTGTGAGGGCAGTGGGCCCAGAGCTCGGACACCAGTGTTGTACCAAAGAGTCCTCCCAAGCATAAGCCCCTCTAAGCTCATTGCTCAGCCATTTCCAGAGAGCAGCATTTATTCCCATAGGCCAAGTATCTTGTCAGGGGCAAATCAGGCTGGTTGTGCTTGCTCTGAGAGGTTGGGGGCTGCTTTCACAATGATTGAGTAGCCAGGCCTGGCACAGTGGCTCATGTCTATAATCCTAGCACTCTGAGAGGCCAAGGTAGGTGGAGTTCAAGAACAGCCTGAGCGAAGCAAGACCCCATCTCTAAACCTTAGGCAGGTGTGGCAGGCATCTGTAGTCCCAGCTAGTCTGAGGCAAGAGGATCACGTGAGCCCAAGAATTTGAGGTTGCTGTGAGCTATGAAATCACAGCACTTTACAAAGGGTGACAAAGTGAGACTCTGTCTCAACAAAACAAAATAAAACAAAAAACTTGATATGATTCAGTAGCCAAATAATTGCTTTCAAATATACAGTTCACCATGAGGCTTTCACACACCAAGCATCATGCAAACATAACACACACACACACATACTCACACGCGCACACACACACACACACATACACAGTAAAGGGGGAGCAGAAGACCAGCATACTCACTGATGAACAGGGTGGGTTTGGATTTCCAGGTGGTGAACCTGGAATGAGTGGGAATTTGAGTCCTTTTACTTCCTGTCCTATAGGAAATTGCCATGCTTGGGGTACAGAATTAGGACCCAATTTAGTTTACGCATTCTAAACAGGAGGCCTACTTCCTCCCTTAATTAGCTTATCTATTACTCTAAACTGTCTATGGATTCTGAATGCAAAGCTTAGTAAGCATTGGCAAAACATTTTCTTTTTACTTTCACCCCTTCCTTGACCTAGATAAAAACTTACCAACTTTGAACCTTCCTAATATTCATTAGACGTTTTGTCTAAAAAATACTCTTTACACTTTGCTCATCTCTGTGTTCAGTAGATACCACTTTTGGAGATTATATCCAAATAGCTCTTTACTTGAAAGCTGAGGAAAAGATAACTATAACAAATTTTAAAAGAAAGGAAAGAAGAAATAAACTTTGATCTCATAAAGATAAAGTGCATTGCGTCAGTCCTTAGGTAAGAGTCTTGAAACCTTCAAGGAGCTAATAAAAATACTCAGCCTTCATACTACAATAATAATCCTCAGGTAAATGACGCTCTCAGAAAGGGAAATTTACAAGCAATCTATTTACCATTACTGAGTACTTCATATTCTTCTCTAAAGATAAATGTACCGGTTTCAGTATGAGAAGAACTCTCACCTCCTTGGCTTAATAAATACTTTGGTTGTCAGAAAATCCCTGCCTCATTAGCTGAATAAAATTTCCCTGTGCCAAGAATTCCCCAAGTCTCACTGGCTGAATAGAATACTTGAACTTAAAACATTTTTCTTCGATTTTAAAAAATGTGCTGCGACTGTACAAAAGTTTGCAAGCCCTGGTGTCTCTCCCGGATGCCCGAGACTTAACGGTAATGCTTCGTCTGGATATTTCCAAGTCAAAGGTGATGGTAGGTCAGAGGCTGCAAGACAGAAATACAGGAGGTGCCCTGGAATGAGGAACTAGGTCTCTATTGATTCCCTTGCACTATGGAGACCAGTTATAATGTCAAAGATGCATTAACACTACTTTGTACTGGATCCATTGCCCTACAGACATTTCTCTTCTCCATCCTCAGTCTCTCTCTCAATAGTTTATGTATCTTTTCATTTAAATAAATGCCACTTAGGTTCATTTCCTCCCTGTGAAGTTATCATAACTTAGATTTCTACTGAATAGGGCACTAGCTTGGTAACAGAGGTCTTAACCCATTTGAATTCAACACTATTGGTATGTTAGGTGTTTGTGCGGGCGGAGGGTGGGGAGGAAACATATTTGGGTCACTTTGTCTCAGTTTCAGTGTCTACAAAATGGAGCAAATAGTATTGAATCTAGTGAGATTTTTATTATAATTTGAGATGAGCGATGAGTAATTGCATATTATATGCATGTCATAATTTTGTTTAGTTATAAGTATTTGCTAAATATCTTTCTTTTTTAAAAAATTTATTTAAATTTATTTATTTATTTTGCAGTTTTTGGCCGAGGCCGGGTTTGAACCCACCACCTCCAGTATATGGAGCCGGCACCGTACTCCTTTGAGCCACAGGCGCCGCCTGCTAAATATCTTTCAAACTGAAGGAATGACTTTACCAAGTAGAAAAAAAAGAATAAGGGACAAAACCATTAAGAATTGCTCAGGAATAGACCAGTTTGCTTAAAGAATAGCTATAGCTACTGGGTTATAATCTGCCTGTTTTTGACTACTCTGTCCGCAAAGCCAGGACACGAGGTATGCTCATTAAATGTTGGGCAAACAGACATATAGTATTAGTGAAGACTATTAGTGAAATTGTCTAGTGCTTGAAGGATGAATAGAATCCAGAATAGAGAAGAGAGAGGAAAGGAAGGTATCGTGTTACAGAAGCAGAAATACACTTCTTTTTCTGAGTGGTTGGAATATAAGATTGGTGCAAATTAACAGTGGTAGAAGATAAGCCCCCTAAAATAAAAGGGATAGATTACAAAAGACCTTGGATGACAGTTTAATGACAAAGATCTTCATCCAGAAACTGAGGATAGCTATTACCAACACCTACGATGGGCAACAAACTATTCTAAGCATTACACCTGTATTGACCTCATTTAATCCTGGCAACCACTCCAAAATAGAGCTTTTATTGTGCTTTCAAATTTTATTTATTTATTTATTTATTTTTGTGATAGGGTTTCAGTCTGTCACCCTGGTTAGAGTGCCACGGCCTCATCATAGCTTATAGCAACCTCAAACTCTTGAGCTCTGGAGTTGGGGGTCTTATATTTGCTCAGGTTGGTTTCAAACTCCTGTGCTCAAGCAATCCACCCACCTTGACTGCATAAAGTAGTAAGATTACAGGTGTGAGCCACTGTGTCCCACCTTGTGATTCCCACAATTTAACAAAAGAAAGTGAGCTGCCACAGAATCTGAGTAGCTAGGCCAGGGTGATGATGCCAGTCAGCGGTGGATCTGTATTCTAATTCAAAACCTGGCTCTAGGTTCATTCTCTTTATTACTACATACATTTCTTTGTAGAATAAATATCTACTTAACGCTAAGTATAGTCTATCATACTTAGATCATCTTCTTTCACTTACCTTTTGCTAAATGACAAACTCCCCCAAATCTCAGTGTCTTAAAACAAAAATACTTCTTATTTCTCATAACTGAGTTGTTGACAGCCAATTTCCTATCAAGTGAGGTTGGCCGTATCACTGGCATTCTCAGAAGGTCTGTAATAATCTCCCTCACAGTCATTGCTGCCTGCTGACTGGAGGCTGTGCTTGGCCTATTATCTTAGAGTCTTGGTGGCTTGCCCATGTGGTTATTTAGACCTTAAAGCATGACATCTGGATACCAAGGACTATTCTAAGAGAAAGGAAAGAAAACATTGCTTGTTCTCTAAAGACCTGATTCGAAAGTTTCAGAATAGTAAATACTTTAGTCGGCTTCAGTTGGTCATCAGTTATCACAAGGCCATCATAGACTCAAGGAGAGAAGAAATAAACTTTATCTTTCGATAGAGAAATGGCATGTATCTATAAGGAAGGGAAAAAAATTGATAGTGGTCTTTTTTAGAAGTTATTTACTTTATATTCCAATAAAGTTATAAGAAAAATAAGAAAAATTAAAAAAATAAAAATAAAGCTCTTCATTGGGCCCAGAATTATCAGATATTGAAAAGAAAAGATCCACTGTGAAGCTGAAGACACCATCTAGCTTGTCTCTCATGAGTGGCTACAACTAGCATTGGAGAGCAAAGCCTGTTATTTCAACGAATGATTACAATTTTACATAAAAGAGAATATATATACAATGGCTCAATAAAAATGACATGGTTATTATAGTGGTTCACAAAGGTATTTATACACAATTGCTATTCCTTGCCAGTTCGTCTTTGTCATCGAAGGGCCTGTGATGGTTTTATTTAATGCCTTTGGCAATGGATTATAGTAGAATTAAATGGTAGTGGAAAACAAGTTCTCTTAATGGCTCTGAATAATCTAAATGTAGAAATTATTCTAGCTCAATGGAGGGTAAAATTATAGGATGTTGAATTCTTTCCAACAAGATGAATTGAGAAGATAAGATATGTGGAGATGAAGTGCAGAGGACTGTACAGACTTCTACTGTAACACCAGGAAGAAAATTATGCATGGAGGGTGAGAAAGAAAGACAGAACGTTCGAACACTGCAAAGGGAATTCCAGTTCATTAACTATAGCGCTGTCATGGAGTGTACAGACTTTCTGACAGTACAGTAAAGATAAATAGTTATGAAGACTCCTCCTGTTCAGTGATAAAAATTCTTAACTGTTGAAAAAATTTTTTGCAACTGTGGATGAATGGACATTGTTGAATAAAGCTGAAATGATGGGATGTCAGCTCCCATCACCTGCTGAAAATGATTTAGAGGAGAGTGGTAGATTTAATCTATGCTCTTTTCTTAAAAGCACATGAGATATTTCTTAATCATACAATTTTTTGTACTAAATATCCATTTCTACTAAAACGTGTTCATTTATTTGTATGTTGCTTATTAAGAAGAATCAGTGTTAAACCTCAGAATCCTTTGTTTCCTGATCATTTACATGTTCCATAAAGTTTCACTGAATAGCTACACAATACCTCGTACTCTGCTAGGCATTACTTATGGAATTAAATATGTTCTGCATCCTCAGTGAGTTATGCTCTATCTAGGGAAGGATATAAATATGCCAAATATGTTCTAACACTATCCATTTAATAAAGCACTTGGAGCATGTGTGGGCCACTTTGAGACCACAGGATTGATGAGGGTCTGTATTCGATGCTCCAGGGAAGATTTCACAAAGGAAATGAAATATGAGGTGTAATATGAACGTTACTGAGAGGTACAATATGAGTATTACATTGAGATGCCAACACTGGGATGAAGGGGAAAATGATGGATGTGTAGGAAACGTTATGGATCTGAAACAGTGTAGAGGGTGGAAGGACATGGAGAAAGGATACGGGACGTGAAACTGAAAATACTGGGAGGGACTATATAAAAAAGGGTCCCCAATATTGAACTACAGGGGTCTGCATGATCTTACAGTAAGTGAGGAGTAGTGCAGTAGACTAATAATGAGGAAGTGACTTTGTGCTGTCACAGAAAATGGCACTTTATTCTCAGTGTTTATGATCACTAATGTTTTCTTTTCCCCCTTAAAAAACACATGTGACTCAAGCCATTAACCACGCCAGTCCTTTGCTCAGCCTTAGTCATCACAGAAGCATGATTTCTTCACACTCTTATCCAAAAATGGCACATGACCCATTTACTTAATTATCCAAGCAGGTCATGTGTTCCTTACCCATCTCCTGAAGCAGGCCATGTGGTTCCTGCACCACAGTGAGGGAAGTGGCAATATTTGGTGAATAGTAACAGAATCTCTCATTGACACAAAATGGTTAATTATATTTTAAATAGAAAGATTGGCTTGGCAACTGTAGCTCAAGCAGCTAAGGCGCCAGCCACATACACCAGAGCTGGTAGGTTCAAATCCAGCACAGGCCTGCCAAACAACAATGACAATTACAACCAAAACACAGCCGGGCCTTGTGGAGGGCACCTATAGTCTCAGGTACTTGGGAGGATGAGGCAAGAGAATCGCTTAAGCCCAGGAGTTGGAGGTTGCTGTGAGCTGTGATGACATGGCACTCTACTCAGGCTGACAGCTTTAGGCTAAGAAAGAAAGAAAGAAAGAAAGAAAGAAAGAAAGAAAGAAAGAAAGAAAGAGAAAGAGAGAGAAAGAGAAAGATTGACATGATAAAGCATATCTATAACTCCTCAGAATAATTCTGGAGTTCAGAAAGCAGAATTTAAAATCAAGAATTATCATTGTGTCCGTGGTGAGAAAATCTGACACAATCTTGAAATGGGAATAAAGAAAAAGAAAATATACTTCAGGTAGAAAGTATTTGAAACTTAAGAAATGCCTGAATACATGAGGAATGAGGCGGGTTAGAGAGAAAGCAATGTCTAAAATCCCTCCAGTGATCCTGGCGCAGTGTCAGTGTTGGCCTTGGGATCAAGATCACATCAGGGAATTCACACTTCCCGCCCTTGCTTCAGACGTGAAATTAACCTATTTCTGAAGCCAGTAACCTCTCTAAGTTAATTGTTTAGCTTTAATGCTAGTGGAAGAGTTATTTTCATGTTGTTAATTTGTCATTATCTTATGCTACTAAATGATTAAATATTTTAATACTTTCAAAAGCTCTCTCATTTTTCCCTCTGGAATCAGGATTTAAAAATCATGACTATCCCGCAAATTTTCATGAAGAAATTTCTACATGAAAACACTAGTCATTACATAGGAAGTACTCTATAATGTAATTTATTTTTTTTTCTCTTAATCTTGTCTGTATTTTCTTCTCTACTTTATTCTTCCCATTTCCTCTTCTTTCTTCTTTCATTATATTTATTCCCTATCAGGATAATATGGTAAAAAGCATGTTAGGAATCAGATGTATCTTACTACAATGGTTTTGCTACCAAATAAATGTTATAAGTAATGCTAACATTGCAATCCTGTGAAATAATGTTGTACAGTAGATAATTCTACTGTATTCGTGTTTATTACATAAATGTATTTATTTACACAAATTTGTGATGTACTATAAACACTAAGCCTGATTCTATTTATAAAGTCATAGTATAACTGTTCATACCTCTTTATGTAGTAAGCCAAAAAAGCAGTGTCCATAAATCAAGGACAATATGTGAGGGAGAAGCATTTTCTTTTGTTTGTTGAGTTTGGCCACCTTTAGACGTATTGAAAGTAAAAAGTTCAACTTAGAGATTATTATAGGCCACAAGTGCACAAGACAGAAGTTTTCAGGATTCAACTAATTACAATAGTTTCATAACCAATTTTCAAGACAAGGCAATAAAAACTTAATAAACCAAACTCATACCAATTACTGGAAAAGTGAAAGTACATGAATTACATTTTATATTCAAGATGCATATACCCCAATATTACATTCTTTCTAATGCCGCAGCATTCTAAGGGAAAATGGATGCTGAAATGTTTGAAAAGGTAATTATGAGGCATTGCTGAGATGTTGAATCTTTAAGACAAAAAAATGGAATCATTCTAATTAGAATCTCCTAAGGCAGAAATCTAGAATTGTACTCTGTTTTCAAGTACGAGGTTTGATAGACAGTGAAAGTTATTTACCCACGTTTGTCCTAAGGATATGGTGTCCTGGCCCTCTGCTCTGCCCTCTGGCTTGATCTGAGTGGTTTCCACTGGAAGTAGGCACTGTTAGCCTCCAAACATTTAATTAGCACCCTTTTGAGCAAGTTATTATTCTTAATCATTATCTCCTGTCCATTTCTTTAAATAAACAAACAAAAAATAAACAGTACAAAGGAAGCAGAGAGCTTATTTGGCAAAAGTAGAATAATTGTCCAAACTGGTTAAGATACAGAAAGAGAGGAAGATCTGATTTGAGCCAGCTGTTGATCTGTCTCCGCTATATTTTCACTCTTGTGGCACAGCTATTCCTTTTTCTTTTTTGTCCTGTTCTAGTGGAACAAGTTGAATCAGATATACTTAATGAGGGAAAATGTATTCTGCAGGCCACCCAAATTTGCAGCTGAATAGCTTACTGGGCAGCAGAGACAGGGCCCTGAGATATACAGAAGGCCACAGGTAATTTCTATAGGATTGACCCTTCAGGGGACTGAATAGATAAGTTACTATTTTAGTTGGCTCAAAATAGAAAAAAGAAGAAATGGACATCTCAGCTCTTCTTTAGCCCATTTATAAGGTTCCAACTCACATATTCAGGTATCTTGGTTGTAATAAACAATTGTTATCTATTTTAGCAATATTTATAAAATTAGGAGCATATAAGGAGTGTTTCATTGAAGTCTCTGACCCTGTGTTCTTCTAAGCAAATGTAAGTATTTCATGGTATTTTAAGTCTGTTACCCTTGGTTCAGCTCAATGATGTGCCCTCATCACGTTGCTTATAAGACAAAATGAAAAAGTTCAATGAGGATAACTTTAGGTGTAAACTGTTAACAATGTATTTAGTTAAAAATTTGGTTTTTGGTTTATTCTTTTTCATTGGCTTTATACTTTGTCTAGACACAATTTTGCTTTACTTTGAAGTATTCCCCTAGATTAAATATATATGCATATAGATAGTCTACATACACATATGTAAACACATGTGTTTACACACATGTTTAGTAAAATTCTGTATTGGTTAAGTACAGACTTTAGTTTATTAATTTCTTTCTTTCTTCAACTCAAGTCTCCATTTTTTGACAAATACTTTGTGCACATATTTTGCGCAAGGACTTTTCTTTAAGGTAAATTTTCTCTTTGTATTTCACATGCTATTCACAAGCACGTGCTATCCCAGATGTAATATTATACAGAACATGACAACTACCAAGCCTGTAAGTTCACTCATTTTTACACAAATCAGTCAATGTCTCTAGGACTTTTTCTAGAAATCCACCTTTCACCACGTATGCATATGAATATGTAGTCATTCTTTGCTGTAAGATTCATAAAAGTTTCCTAAAAGGTGCCTCCAAAAAGAATTAGGGCACAAAATTTTCTCTAGATGTCTCTGAAGGCAGACAAGAATTTCACACATAAAAAAAAAAAAGAGTTGCACACATCTGGAATGATTTAAGATTAGACAGACTCTGGATGACATCCTCTTGACTTAATGTCCTCATCCTTGATAGCAAAAAAGTCAACTGTTCTTTAGTATTATCAAAAACAGTCAGCTGTTCTCTAGTATTATCAATTTTTCTGAAGACTGTTTTGAAGGAGAGATGAGTTATCTGAAAAGAAAACTTAGGAGACTTAGTGAAACAATTCTTGTGAGGCATCATCCCTTCCTCTTCGTTTCTTAGTCTATAAACAGACTTTCGTAGCCTTTAAACTTTTGCTTTCCATCTGCTCATGCCCATACACTGTGACTCTATAACAACTGCTAGAAAAAGCTCAACAGTTCCAAGATGTGAGTATTATTTAGACCTACAAATGTGGCTTAATTATAAGTTATACATATTATACACACACACACATGCACTATAATATACACACACACATAAAATTTCAGATTATTAGTTATATCAGATTATTACAGGCATATCAACATATCTGTATTTGTAAAAGTTATGTGTTTAAGTATGTGTGTTTCAGTTTCAATGTACATACACATTTAGGGTAAGCTTATATCTTGGATTTAATAATATACCAAATTATGAACATTGAATTTTTATATATCTTTCCCATTTTAATCTCCCCCCAAATCAAAAACAAAACAGAAAACTCAAAGAAACAAAACCCTTTAGGTATATTCAAGTCTATGTGATACTTTTCAACAGATATTGAATCTTGTAGTTTATAGCTGTACAAGTAACAATCACTATTTCAAAATTTATACTAAAGTCCCAACTAGAAATAGTAGGGGTAAGAGTACAGTGGCTATGGGAAAAATGAAAAAGATTTAGAGGTCATCCTGGTGCTCCTTTCTGCCTGCATGGTGAGTATGACATTCAGTGAAACTACCCTGCTTTTAGGAAAATTCATAGCCCGCAAGGCGATCACCCATGAGATCTCAAGTTATATTGGTCACAAAGTCAGAAACTTGGCTTTAATTATCGTTTCCATCACCCTACTAATTATGTGGCCTAATCAAACTTATTAATCAATCTATTTCTGTTTGCTCATCTATGGGAATAATAACATGCCTTTCTCCATCAACAGTGTTGTTATGGAGATGAGATAGAGAGTACATGGAATGATACCAATTGCCAAAAATAGCATGAAGAATTGTGCAAAGACAATACGAACAAAATCCACTAAAAAAAGAAATTTGCATATTTGCATGTTTTATAATAAATTATTTGAGATAAGAGAATAGGTCTTTTTTTTTCATAATAGGCAACGTCTGAGAGATGATAGGTGTTGAACAGTTTTGTTGAGTGAATTCTACTGCCCTTCTCTTTGAATTCATCTTCTATTATGATTTCTGCCCCGTCCCTTTTTTTCTTTTTTGGAAAGAAAAAAGGAGTCTCAGTCCATCACCTGGGCTTGAGTGCAGGGGGATCGTCATAGCTACTGAAGTCTCACACACCTGGATGGAAGCAATTCTCCCACGTCAGCTGCTCTAGGTACTAGGTGCACATTCGTGAGCCACCACACCCAGCCATAATTTCTTCCTTTCCTTTTGCAGTCAAGCTATACTAGTTTTTATTTTATTATTATTTTTTATTAAGTCCTTTGTACATAGATCATAAATATGTTTATGCCATTATGGGATTCAATGTGTTGATTATTTGTACAAATTGGAGTGCTTAAATCCTACTAATCAACATAGCCCCCACCTCATTTAATCACGCAAATTCATCCCCATGGCAGGTTTTGTATATTTTTCATTCTTATTTCCTGAATCATTCTTCCCCCATATATTAAAATTGATTGATGTCCTCATCATTGATTTCTCTGTTCAAATCTCTTGCTGTCTAGAGAACCTTGCCCAAACACCATTACCTAAAACCATACACCACACCAACATTCTTTACTCCCTTCACACAATACTTACAGTACTTGATGTTTTAACAATTTTATTTTCTCTGTATCTCTCATGAGTCATTCAGTTCAGCTGTCATAGCACCATAGCATTGACTGGGCAGCTTAGAAAGAATGGGCAGAAACACCTAAGAAACACTGAGTCCAGAAAAGATAAAAATATTTCTTTATTACTAGGCTTCACAGAGCCCTTCACATCTTCCTGGGCATCATCAAATCACTAAGAGTGAAATGTCCTATCTAGTGCATGCTAAATTCTTTTTATATGTTTTTCATAGAACTTAATGTACTATAGAACTGTCATAATATCCAAAATATTTTGGAAAAATGCTGGGTTAGAAAATGACTCTTCATAGTTTGGAAAAGAATGACTTCATATAAAATAAATGTCAAAATATGAGAACATAGGACTATAAAAAAAAGTAAAAGTCTTAGCAAAGCAGGTTGTTTCAGATCAGTCAAGTTATGTTAACGCAACCATTTATTAAGTTTTTTATTATATAGTCCAACATTGTGCTGGGCATCATAATGACAATCAGATATTCCCTATCCTTTCGTCGTCTCATAGTGGTAACCAATAATAAATTTAAGAATAGGGTGGGCTTGCTAGTATTCTATTATTTATTTAACTATTTTGTTTAGGATATGTATTTTGCTATAAATTTATTAAATTTTTCACAGTGTAGGAATTGCTATTATTTCATATTCTAAGGACCCGTCATTAAACGACATATCTAAGATTCTATATAGGGTACATGATGCTGGCATTGGGAAACTGATAGTTAATAATGTAGGCAACAGATGCCTAAGTGCTAACCTGCATGGTATTTAAAGAAAAAGCAATTGAAGCAGGTTAGTAATGAGCCTCTTTTGCTGAGTTTCTAATGTGGTCCAATTATTTTAGACACACATTAGTCATTTCAACTTAAACCTTTCGCAAACGCTGTAAGTGTCCACTACCAGCTCTATTTTAGATAGCAGGAAAAGAAAGCTAGACATTATTAGTATTAAGATTTTGCTGATGCTGATAAAATACACAATCAATACAACTGCACTCTTGCCAAGATCCACAGATCCACTGGGGTTTGAATCTCTTACGCTCGCCATCACACCTTTGTTCCATGGCCCTGACTAAATCAGGAAGTGGAGCACGATTTCATACAGCAAGAATTGAAATGGAAGATCTTCAATATTTCTAAGAATGCAGAAAATCAAATTTGTCTGAGCTATAGGAATCTGATGTTTCTAGCAATTTCTGTCTCCAAATCTGTTCATTGTTGATCAGGAAGGATTTAGGAAAAGGCCCATTGCTTTTAACCTGCTGCAGAAGCCCCCACTTCCCCTCCCCTACTTCTAACTCCACGACCATACTGTGAAAACAAATCAATGAACAATTGTCCATTGGCATGTGCAGAATGAAGTGGGCATATCAGCCATAGAAATGATGGCAGGCATGCAGATTTTCTAGTCCAACCCTGGCACCAAATTCATTAGAAATAACTGCACATTAGTCATGGTGAACTAAATGTTGTAACAATGACAAGAAAATAATTGGAATAAAGTAATAATAAATGTTATTTTTACACATAAATAATTCAACATGGAGTTTCCAGTTTGGGTGGCTCCTTCAAACAGTGAGCCCAAGAAACAGTCCTCTTTCTCCCATTTGTGCTACTATGCCCCTGGGTCTTGTTGTTTTCCCAACGGATCTTCTATCAGTACATTTGGCCAGTTACTACATTGGCCAAAATTAAGTCATGTACCTGAAGTACTTGTATAAAGGACTGGAAAAAGTAGATTAGCTTTGTGGTTGAGAGCAAAAGAAAAATGGTTTGGTGAGCAGTCAGTGAAAATTGGCCATGTTTCACCTTGCTTGACGTAAAGTATCTCCTCTGCACTTCTTGCACACGTGTTAAGTACCCTTTGCTGGAGATAGGAGGTTGGACAATTAAGTTCACAGACTCATCCTAGAAAAAATGTTACATACCTCATTGGTGACCATCACTACGGTCACCAGATTGGCCAAGGGGAATACTTTGAAGGCGATCATAGTGACATTCAGCAATGAGGTATGTGGTGCTTTTTCTAGGACCAGATTGTGAATGTAATTGTCCAACCTCTATGTGTCAATAAGCAATTAGGAAGTTAAAACCTCTACAGAGTGTGTAAAAGGATGGAATTTCATATAGGGAATTATATGGCTTAAGAAAAACATTTAAAGATCTAGGGGAGCAAAAAAAAAAAAATTAGGAGAAATCAGAAAGTTTCTGAGTTGAAAGAAGCTTTCATGATTACAGCTGCCGGTAACACAAGTGGTTTATGAGTGCTAAACAAAAGCTGCTCAAAACTCAGATCTGCTCTCTCCTCGCAAATACTCCTTTTGCATGAGAATGTCTCTTACTATTACTGGAATCCAAACCTATTCTCAGGAGCAATGGAGATTGAGAAATACAATTTCCCAGTGTTTTGGCTCTATGACACAGAGACAAAGTGAGAAACGAATGGAAGATCGCAAAGGGCCAATCAGTAGAGTTGGCATGAAAAAAAGAAAACTAAACCTTCACCAAGTCATTGAAATCTTTTTAAAGTCTAAGGTCCTCTAGGGATCAGTCTCATATTGCTTTTTTATAGTTTGGTATCGTTTGGACTAAAATGACAAATTATCTTTTTTAAATGTCAAATTAACATAAGGGCACAAATTTTTAGGTTACATTGTTTTCACTTCCAAGGTACAGTTCAAGTTGCAGAAAAGCCCTCACCCAGGGGGCATGCTGAACACACTTGTTTTGTGCACATTAGGTAAGATTCTGCCAAATGCCCTTTTCCTCCTGCCAATCACCCTGCCCTCTCCCTTCTACCACCTCACCTCACACCCTTGCTAGAATGTATTTGTGTTTTATCACTCATATGAGCATGTAAGTGCTTATTTATTGGTTTCATATTAGTATTAAGAACATTAGATATGCATATTTTTTCTTTCTTGAGATACTTTATTCAAGAAGAATGTGTTTCAACTTCAGGTAAACATAAAAGGTCTACAGTCTCCATCTATTCTTACAGCTTCATAGTATTCTATGGTATACATGTATCACAATTTAATACATTCATGGGTTGATGGGCATTTGGGTTGCTTCCACGATGTGGCAATTATTTTATAATTAATATATAATTATTATAATATATAATAATTAATATATAATTATTATTTATTAATTGAGCTTCAATAAACATCCTAGTGCAAATGTCTTTGTTGTAAAATGAGGTTTCTTTTTTCTTTTTCTTCTGAGTAGATACCTAGAAATGGGATTGCTGAATCAAATGGAAGGTCAGCTTTTAGTTCTTTGAGAATTCTCCATACTTCCTTCCACAAAGGTTGTAGTAGTCTGCCATCCCATCAGCAGTGTAGAAGTGTCCCTGTGTCTCCACATCCACTCCAGCACCTGCAGTTCTGGGACTGTGTGATATGGGCTAATCTCACTGGGTTTAGGTGATATATAAGAGTAGTTTGACTGACATTTCTCTGATGGTTAAAGGTGATGAACATTTTTAAATGTGTCTTTTGGCCATTTACCTGTCACCTTCAGAGAAGTTTCTGTTCAGGTCTCTTGTCCACATAGGAAAGGGGTTTCTTGCTCTTTTCATGTTGATTAATTTGAGTTCCAGTCTTTTGTCCATAAAGGTTGTATTAGTTTGCCACTAGTTAGATTCTAGTTATCAAGCCTTTATAATGAAAAATTATATTTATCCATCCATGCATTCCAACCATGAAGATAACATATACTGATTTCAAACTCTAGTTTTCAAAAGAGGAATAATGGGAACACACAGGAAGGCACTGACCCATACCAATTCTGAAATCCTGCTTGACATAGGGTGTAAGAACCCTTTGACTTTATTAAAGCTGATACTGTTCTAAGATAGACATCATTATTATAAACTATATGACCACTCTCAACTGTGCAGATCTACTCTCTATACAAAGGTATAGTAAATGTTTGAGATGTTGAGTATGATAATTACCCAGGTTTAAATTATACAAAATATATACATTTATCAAAACATTCCATTGTATCCTATAAATACATACAGTTCTTATTTTTCAGTTAGAAACAAAAATTAAAACAAAAAAAATTAATACTGCTCTCTGCTGGGAACTCCTCTGCTCATAGTTCTCCATAACTTGTAACTTTGCCCTTGGGTACTATTCTGTTTGGGTCCTTCAGAAATAAGCTTTGTGAAGTCAACTTTCCAAAGGTAAAGTTCGCCTATGCTGCATTATCAGAGTATTTCCTGCTTGGGCAAATTCAGAGCCCCAAGATTGCTTTTCAGATAAATAAAGGCTTTCCTAGGACTGGCCTTGTGGTTCCTTAGATAGCACCATCTAACTCACAATCTTAGGATGTACTGGAATTGACCATTTCTAATCAGTTTAATGTGCTAGTCATCAATTCTAAAGGTTTTTCTTTTTCCCCTTAGAATGAATTTTTAAGGCTGATTTATTGCTTTCCTTGTTAACATTCACTTCACTACATGTTTTTGTACTTAAAGGATATATATACTGAGGTTATCATCTGATTTATCTATGGGTTATCTGGATGGTAGCTAAGGTAGGTTTGATTAGAAAGGCTATATCCTTAATCTGATCTTTGATCCAAGACTGAATCTTAAGCATTTATCACTCAAAACAATTTTCAATCTTATGTCATACTTCCTGGAGTCTAGAAGCAATCAGTTTTCCAATCCCTCAAGATGCTTCATTCTATATAATTCCTTACTCACTTCCATTTATGTTCTCCATTTCTGTTGGCCAATTCCTTTTTCAACTCATCTCTGTCAAATTACACCGTGTTATGCATACCAAGAAACAAAGAATAAACATTCTAACATTTTGGTTTTTCCTCTGCCACTAAGAACGTTAAGTGGACACTCAGTCTGACATCTAAGTCCTTGTAGGTGAGTTTTAGTATTTGGTTTAGTATAGGTTTCTATTTGTTGTGGATCATATTATTAACCCAATGTTGCATTAATATTATTCAAAATATGTTAAATAATACAACAAACAGTCCTGCTGTCACTGAATTAACACAATACATCATTACTTTAAGATAGTTCCTTTACAAGCAGCCACCCTAGAAGGTTGAATATATTATAACTTTTCCTTTGGGAAGACCTAAGTGTTTGAATATAATGAGATCTAAAAGTTTGAATATGATGGAATTTCCCTTTTGGGCTTAGAATCTTCTCCTGGGTTTTCTGCAGAGGAGGAATGAGAACAGATCATTTGTGCTAAATATCTACACTTGTCATATGAACAAAACTCAGTTACTTGAGCTCTTCTATTAAGGAATGTGAAATATTTATTCTATCCATGTTTATAGGTAAAAAAAAAAACTAAAAAAAATCCATTTCTACAATAAGTTCTGCCCAAATAGAGTAAAATGAAGTTCATCATATATAAATAATTTCTATAGATAATAAAAGCACATTTTTGAAAGAAACAAACACGTAAATGAATGCGATCCATAAAATTTGCAACCATGGGACGATATGCATTCATTTGAATGTTATAGTATTTATGAATTATCTTAACAATGGGAAGTCTCCTTCTAGCCAGCCATATCATAACAAATTTAGAGCCATGACTGGGCTTTAGTTTAAATTAAGTACTTTTTTCTTTTTCTTTTTTTTTTTTTTAAGACATAGAGTCTCACTTTGTTGCCCTTGGTAGAGTGCTGCAGCATCACAGCTCACAGCAACCTCCAGCTCTTGGGCTTAGGCAATTCTCTTGCCTCAGCCTCCCAAGTAGCTGGGACTACAGGCACCCACCACAAAGCCCAGCTATTTTTTGTTGCAGTTTGGCAGGGGCCAGGTTTGAACCCATCACCCTTGGTATGTGAGGCCGGCACCCTACTCACTGAGCCACAGGTGCTGCTCTAAATTGAGTACATTTTAAGAAAAATAAATGAGATATTTACTTCTGAAAATCTATAGTTTTGTGTGGGCAATCAGAAGAAAGTCAATAATTACAATGAATATCATGTGTGTATCATGCAGTATTCAGTTGTAAGCAGGCAGAGAAGGAAAACATGGCGGCGAACTCTGGTATCTGGAAGATATTAGTAAATCCTTCAAAGGGAGATTGTTGGTGGATTTTACACTCAGTACAAACATGGTTGTCTTCCATCTTAATGATACTGAGTGTTCCACTCCAGGAATATCAAATGCCTGTCCATTTATTTATGGCTTTAATGTCTTTCAACAATGCCTTGTAATTTTTGGAGTACAAATCTTGTACCCTTGTAAATTTATTCCTAAATATTTCATTCTTTTTGATGTTATTCTGAATGAATTTTGTTTTATCAATGTCAAAAAAGTAGTTGATTTTAAAGAAGAAGGAAGAGGGCAGTCCATATGACTGAATGGTATGAACAAAGGCATGGAAACAAAAAAGTCTGGGTCCATTCAGAGAAGGACAGATGAGTTCTGTGGCTTTCATGACACCGAAAATAATTACAAAACTTGATTACTTAAGTTCTTGGATATAATATTAAAATTTTTAACTGTCCCTGGAAAGTAATCAGGGGCCAGAAAAATACTGTAAGACAGAGAAGTGGCAGGTCTTCACTTGTGAAAAACCACTGCAGCAGAGCAGCAGAGAGCAAGTTGCAAGAGGTAAGATTAAATTCAGGAAAGAAAATAGCTTTGAAGGTACTGAACCCTAGCAGGAGGGTACAGGGGCCTGAAATGAAATCTGGATGATGTAGAAAAGAGACTAATATGAAATACATGGGAAGTTATCTATTAGTGCTTGGTATGAAAACTAATGGAGTCAAGAAGTCAAAATTCTCCATGTCCTCATCTCCTTGCTGGAGTAGCTACATGGAGAGATGGGCTCTTTCATAGGATGAAGAAATGAAGTCAGAAGTGCAAGTGTTAGTGGGAACTTTGTGTTTTGTTTGGGAGAATTATACTTGGCTATGTGATTATGAATATTGAAAATTAGTCTTGATAAGATAAGGATGAAAGATCATAATATATGTATTTGATGTTAATTAAATTTATACACTGTGATTGTGTTTCCCAGGCAGCTACTCTAGAGAGGGAACACAGGAGAACCAGAAAGTGGATCATACAGGAAATATCACTGAAATATTAGACATTAAAAAGAGCAGAATGCTAGGTCATGGAAGAAGCCCAAGTGCCCATCCACTCACAAATGGATCGGTAAATTGTGCTATATGTACACCATGGAGTATTATGCAACCCTAAAGAAAGATGGAGACTTTGTCTCCTTCATGTTTACATGGATGGAACTGGAAAATGTTCTTCTTAGCAAAGTATCACAAGAATGGAAGCAAAAGTATCCAATGTACACAGCCCTATTTTGAAACTAATTTATAGCTTTCATGGGAATGTTATAACCTAATTATAAGCCTTAGAATATGGAAAGGGGGTGGGAGAGGGGAGGAGATTGGGGTAGATGGGGGGAGGGATGGTGATTGGGGGGTCACCTCTATGGTTTATCCTATAAGGGTACAAGTGAATCTTTCTAAAAGCAGAGTATGAATGTCTTAAATCAATAACTAAGAAAATGACATGAAGACCACATTATTTAGTTTGATGAGAGTTATTTCAAAATGTGTATGAAAACACCACACTGTAGCCCATGATTGCATTAATGTACACAGCTATGATTAAATTAAAAAAAAAAAAAGAAAAAGAGAGCAGAACGAAGAAGAAGCTGCACAAGAAGGAATAGCAGGCAGCAGAAAAGAATTAGGTGATCACATCAAAATGATACGAAGAACACATTGTGGAGAGATTTCCAGGATTAAATTCTTTTGAGAAATTACACATGGAAAGAGTTGAAAAGTGTTTACTACAGGTGAACATAAAGAGTTTGTTGGAAATCTTGCACTTACAACGTCATAACTGGTTATGAAAAGTGTTAATAAAAGGAGAATGAGACCAAAGTTTGCATTGCTTTTGTATGCTTATAAAATGTAAAGTAAACTTGTCCAGACACAGTTATTAAATGTGAATTTACAAAATGTGTATCAGTGAATACTTGGTCAACGGGCCTGTGACAGCCTTAATTGTTCCATTTTGGACAGTTAATAGACTCTGGGGATTCTAAGCAGCAAATAAATAGACACATACAAAAGGAAGAGGAGACTGCCAAGTGCATTTCCTTTATTTAAATCCCTCAGATCTCCATGCAACATGAATTTATTTGCATCCTTTTCCTGTTAAAATATTCACATCAGTAGATTTTTATTGAACCATCATTTAAGTTTTAAAAGAAAATCTCTCTGCTAAGGGACTTATTTATTTTTGTCTTAGGATAATCAAAGAAGTTTCAGTCTATCAGTGTTTCAATTTATATTGAAAAAATGTAAAGCACTTATTTCTATTTACTGAAATTCTAGCAATTTCAAAGTCATAAATAGGAATAGGCTATATCCCTCAAATTAATTTGTATTTGAGTTTGTTACCAATTTTTTCCATAAAAAATCTTATAATGATATTGAGCTTACTAAACTTGCTCACAAAACACCTATGAATACACTGAGTGAATGCAAATCAGAGTGAACGTTTATTGATTATTAATATGCTAAATTCTTTAAAAATATGAGCTAACATATTCTTAATAACAATGATATGAGAACAATTTTTCCTATTTCATCGATATATAATAAAATATAAAGAGGAAGTGAATTTGTCCGAGGTTATTCACCTTGTTAAGAGATTGAACTAAGAGTAGAAATCTAGGAATCTTCCACTGAAGCATTTGTTATTTTAAAACTTTTAACTATAGACAGATTCAGACTTCTGCAAAAGTATAAGTTAAAATACTTACAGTTAATCTCTTATGTTGTCATTACTCAATTTCAGAACTTTTCATCTTGTGAAAAATATTGCTCTATCTTTATCTCTACAAAAACTTACCTTCTACCTTTTTGGTATTATTTTGAAGCATCCCACAATCATAATTTTGTCTTAAAATTTCCCACTGCATCTGTAAAACATATAGACTTTGTTTTAGCAAAAGTATAATGCAGTTAACCCTTGAACTTTGTGGGAGGTAGGGGGCCACACTTCCATGCAGTCCAAAATTTGTAAATAATTTTTAACTTCCCCAAATCTTAACTACGAACAATCTGCCATTGACCAGAAGCCTTACTGATAATATAACGTCAATCAACACATATTTTGTGCTATATTTATTTTATATAATATTCTTATAATGCAGTTATATAGATAAGAAAAAAGTTATCAAGAAAATCATAAGCAAGAAAAATACATATTTCCTATTCATTTATTGTAAGAGGTTCATTATGCATACAAAAGACTTCATTGTCTTTATCTTCAAATTGAGTAGGCTGAAGTAGAGGAGTAAGAGAGGGGTTGGTATTAGTGTCTCAGGGCAGAAGAAAATCCACATATAAAAAGACCCCTGGGTTTTGGGGGGATCAACTCTGCTATTATGACCTCTAAAAAACCCCAATAATTTGTTGATATAGTTACATACTTAGTAATTATTTGAATTTCTCCTACTAAGTCATATAAGATTCATAATGGTTTGCTGAAATCACAATCTTACTTAGTGCATTTTATTGTTATATGTCTTTCAATCTCTACAGCTACAAACTCTCCCCCTACTCTCTCTGTCACTCTCTTTCTCTCTCAAAAAAACACCCTACCATTTACCTGTTCACTAAACTGAATGGTTTATCTTGTAGGGTTTCAATATTATTGATTTGGCTGAATATGCCATAGGGCAGTTTTAATATGTTATTTTATCTTCTGTATTTCCTATAATAGGACACTTGGTTTCAGAAGCCTCTAAAACTCATATTTATTCTCTCACTTTACTCTCAGCTTCCTATAAGTTGACTAACTGCATGCTTTATTAATAAAAAAGAAGTAAAAAAAGATGTATCATTTAATAGGCAAATACAGGCTCTGCTGGATGTACAACTGTGAGCAAAAATAACTGATTCAAATGGAGTTTGCATAACTTAGAGATATCAATCTGTAAGTATGAAGAACAAGTTTAATAATGGCTTTGCTCCACCTAGTCATCCAGGGATCCAGGATATAGTAATCTTTGTTCTTTACCTCTTCTAAATTGTTGCTTTCCTTTGTATGAATTTTTATGGCTCAATATTAGATGACTATTCCTCCCAGCATGAAAAATAAAAATACTCAAACCTCTAGGAAACTAAACATGATGTTGGTTACAGCTTTTCAATGTGTCCACAATTAGTCACACAAAACTAAATAGATGCAATGAAAACAGGAAATACAGTGTTACCACTTGTCCAGCTGGACATTTCCTTCTGATAAGAAAAGGACAGAATAGCCATTAGGAGATTAAACTAACAATTCCCAGCTCCCAAACCAAAGCTCTGAATATTTGGAGTCAATAGTAAGGAAGGTAAACCATTGAGATGTTATTCACAAGCTTTTATGATTCCACAATTGTGGCAGAATATTTGCCTGGAATCTATATAGTTATTATGTCAGCCCAAGTTTAGAGCATAGTCAAGGCAGTGGTGTAGAACAGTTGAAAATTGAACTTCTATTCCTTAGAAGTAATTTTAAAAATGGCAACATAAGTACAGAATACACTAAGGTAAGAATTGTATGGGGGATACCATTTTGTCTATGTTGTGTGTTTACAGTTGATGATAAATCTTAGTTATCTAGTTTCCTTTTATATATCATATATGTATGTATGTGTGTATGTGTGCATGTATTCCTACCTCAGTCCTTATCTCCATTTTTATATTATGTTCTTAAAAGACAGAGTTTTTATGTCTCTAAGGAGATTAGGATATATCTATGGTTTCTTTCAAATATTTGAGAAATAACAACATTTATTCTCCACTTAATTTTTGGTTTTATTTATTAAAAAATTCAAATATTAGCATCAGTTAAATTATTAATACCAACACATCTTCAAAGTTTGTCTAAGTCTTGCCCTCCCTTCTTCCATCCTTGGGCATCCCTATTTTATTTACTGGGTAGAATATACAGTACAGCTATGAGGCAGGTTACTAGGCATAGGGCAGATCTGTACTTTTTGAATGGCAAGCCAGAATCTAAAACATAGGTGATGGATAAATGCACTTACTTTTCTTGGCTACTATGAACAGCTGGATGTGAGGTATTGAGAGAATAGATTTTGCAAGTATTATAGCAACCTTTTGAGTTCTGTGTCATTAACTGTTCTTCACATTTATGAAAACTGCAGTTCAGAGAGCTAATCCTTTCTCCATGTTACTCAGAAGTGATATTCCAGAATATTAACCTACATCTTTAATATGCCAAATTGCCTTGTATCTTAAATGTACTTTAAAATAGGCAAGGTTCCTGTCCTGCCATAGAGCAGTTTTCTTCTTAAAGATAAATTACATGACACTGCAATAGAGTTTCATGAAGTCTGTACACTTGGCCTGAAGTCATAATATATCTTACTCAATTAAGTTTAGAAAATTCTGAGTCATTTTAATTCAAATATATCTTTTATTTATTTCAGAATGGCTTGGCATCTTTAATTAATATTGCTAATGGATATCTTTAATAGGCTTTCTAAACTCCTAAGGACAAGAAATAATATACTGTATAATATTTCCAAAAATTGTTTTTCCATTAAATTACTTTCCTAACAAGGGTGACTTATTTTTGTGACTTGAAAGCCTACACAGTCACACATATAAATGTGTTTACACACATACACACACATTAAAAACCAAAAACACATATCTGCATATATATATGTTTTATAATCACATCCAGGCAACTTTAAACTGATCATAATTTATCAGTCAGTTAGTGAATTTTCATAAATTTTCAGGATGGAGCTGAAAATATTCTTCTTAGTAAAGTATCTCAAGAATGGAAGAAAAAGTATCCACAGTTCTCAACCCTACTATGAAACTAATTTATAGTTAACATAGGGAAACTGTAACCTAATTTTAGCCCAAGAATACAGGGACAGGGGAGAGGGAGGGGAGGGAGGGGGGGAGGATGGGTGAAGGAAGGGTGACTGGTGGGATCACGCCTATGATTTATCCTATAAGGGTACATGTGAATCTTTCCAAAAGTAGAATACAAATGTCTTTACACAACAACTAAGAAAATGACATGAAGGCTTATGCTAACCAATTAGATGAAAGTATTTCAAATTGTATATAGAAAGAACACACTATACCTCATGAGAGTATTAATGTACACAGCGATGATTCATTAAAAAATAAAATAAAAAAGAAGTGAAGAGATGGGGGGAAATTAAAAAATATATCTTCAAAGAAAACATGAAAATGGTCAACAGCCATAATAAAGTTGTCACAACTTTACACATTGTCACAACAATACCATTGACCATTTTCATGTTTTCTTTGATGACATCACTAATCACCCAGGAAATGCAAGCCAACCCCTGTGAAATATTATCTCACACTCATTAGGATGACTATTATCAAAAAGACAGAAGGTAAATGTTGTTGTGGGGGTGAAGACAGGGCAACACTAGTACACTATGGTGGGAACAAGAATTAGTACAGCCCTTACGGAGAATGATATGGAGGTTCCTAAATAAATTATAATTAGAAGTACTATGTGACTCAGTAATCTCTCCTCTGGGTGCATATTCAAAGGAAATGAAATCATCACCTCATAAAGCTATCTGTACTCACGAGTTCATTTCAGCATTATACCCCAAAGCCAAAATATAGGAAAAAAAGAAAAAGCTTGTGTCCTTGTGTCTGTTGACAAACAAATGGATAAAGAAGATATATATGATATGTGTAGATAGATAGATAAGACAGACCATAGCTTTATATACCTGGCATGTGTATGTGTGTGTGTGTATGTCATGCCATCATATATATATATATGGCCTTAATTAGGAATGTGGTCTTGTCTCTGCCATAATATGGATTAGCCTGGAGGCCATTATCCTAATAATGGATGGGGGACAGTGAAATAAGTCTAATGCATAAAGGAATACATTGCAAAATTTCATGTATATGTGGCAACCTAAAAATTTGAAAAGACGAAAGTACAAAGATAGAGAAAGAAACAGTGGATGCCCTGGATGGGAGTGATGGGAGGGAACTGGGGAGACTTAGGTCAAAGGCTGAAAAGTAATAGATACGTAGGCTGAATCTGTCTGGAGCTTTAATGTTTTATGAGAACTATAGTTAGTAACAATATACTGTGTTCAAGAACTTTTGTAATTGAGTAGATTTTAGTACACGATAAATGGGGGACAGTGTGAGATGATGGCTATATTGATATGCTTCAGTGTAGTAACCCTTTTATGATCATTTATCAATATCTATCTATTATGTACATATATATATATACACTATATAAACATTATGTTGTACAGTATATCTTAAATGTATATAATTAATTGTTTTGTGGTTTTAGGACTTCATTTGCTGTATCTGACAATCACTAGGTAGTTCTCATCCCCGTTGACTGTGGATTTTTGACAGTGGTAACAGCTACATAGGGAACCAAAGCACAGAGCTTGTCTGGTGACTCTCCACCTTCATTACATTTTTTGGACATCGCACACGGATACCGTGTGGGGCATTCCTATGCCTTTGGCCCAGACAGCTTGGTTGAGCCTGGTCTGGTATCAGTGCCCACATCTGGAGTCCCCATCTCTTGATGGCAAATTTCTGGATCTCTCTGAGTGCCCGAGGGGCACACTTCTTGAAGCCCCCTCCACGGATACACCTGTGAATGTTGATGGTGTATTCCCAGTCACCACCTCATTGGTAGCAGACCGGCCCCTCTTCTTCTCTCCATCCTTCTTTGCTGGAGCCATTCTGCTGGGCCCTCGTTGAAAATAAGGAGCATGAGGGATTGTGGTAATTAAATTTTTAAAACTAAAAAGAAAACAGCAGAATTGAAAGCAAATTGTATTCCACAGTGATTACTCGTGTGCGTTGGGAAGGCATCTCTGACCACTGTGATAGGGAACAAGCGTATCATGTCCTGTAGCCTGTTGTCCACTGGGCTCGCCCAACATGGCCTACAACATTTAAGGCACAGGAGAAAAACATTAATGACGATTCAAGTTTATATAAACTGTGATTACCCCTATGCTTTGAACGTGGTGTCCAGAAATGGTCAATTTATGAATAAATGTACTGTTTAGCACACATTGATAACTAAAATTATAGTTAAGTTTTAAAGGAAAATATAAAATGAATTTTATTTTCTATGTGATCGTATATGTATATGTCTTGACTGAACTTGATTTTCTGAAAAGACTGGGTGCATAAAATATTTTATAGCTTAGCCAATTCTTCTGGAAGAGATTCCCTGAGAAATTACCTTTTCTCAGGTATATTAGTTTCTCCTTGTGCCTCAGGATAGGCAATTTACCTTTCACGTATGAAGAACTTGTTTTGAGAAAGTATTTTACTCATTCTGACTCCCTGGAAGATTGGGCCAGATTTAAAGAAATTACATTTTATTTTTAGCAGGTGAGAGTCAGACGTGACCAATCCCTTGTGGCATTTTCGAGGATTACTTAGCTGTTTAATCTAATTCATCAGACATTGTGTACAATGCACTGTGTATCTCTGTAGTGGCCTGAAGTTTTTAATAATCCTGATAATCTTATCTCATTACTTGGATTAAAAGCGTACTGAAATTGTTACCCCATTTCCAGTTGGCCCAGTTACTGGCCATGAAAGTTCAAAAATGGATCCCTCTTGTAAGATGTTCCAGATGCATAATTGCACAGAAATTCTCTCATTCACAGTTTATGATGGTTCTTTGAAATGAGACTGGAGAAAAAGTAAGAGGCTTTTTTCCAAAGTCATCAGAGAAGCAGTGTCACATTTTGAAATCAGGATTTCTAACTCCAGATGACCGTTGTGTCTACAGTATCACAAGGAGTTTGAACATATTAGAGGAAACAGAAGATAGAAAAAAAATAGCTGTAACTCATTACAATGTTTCAAGCTTTTCTTAACAGGGCAATATTGAAATGAGTCAGAGTGGAAATTATGTTAAGATGTGCTATTTTTTTTTTTTTTTTTTTTACTGGTGACAATACCTGTATTCATCCATTCATTATAAAAATGTGCCTTTCTTGTGAATATGCTGTCATTATTTTTGTCAAAGTTTCATGCATCCCTTTGAATATTTTGATCACTCAAGATTAAAGGACAAGGATAGGTAAACTCTTGAGAAAATATTTTATAAATTGTATTTTCTAAACAGTGGCAAAGGAGTCATGAGAAAGTGGGTCTAATGCCATTTATTTCTTGGTATTGAGATTTAGGTGGGTTAATCAGAACCAAAAGAGAGGAATGAATTGTTGCAAAACTACATATAATTTGTCAAAAAGCCGTTCATTCTTCCTCAGGTTTTGGATGTGATGTGTGTCATACAAATGAGGCCACAGAAATGTCTAAAAAGAAATCATCAGCCTTTCTTTTTCTGTATAATTCTATCTTTGCGGCCAATGAAAAATTGCAGGGAAGACCTAGTTTTCTTCTGCACATATACACATGTTCAGTACTCAAGAGAAAATTAGGTAGAATCCAGATCTCTTCTATTCAGCCTGTTAACGTAAACTAGACATAACCTTGAAAAGAGCAAGAAGGTATAATTAGTGTAAGGATTCTAAAGCACCATGCTCCTCTTCATGCCTGCTTTGATATTCTCTACACTTCTACTTCAATGTCAACATAAATATTGTGTTGTTATCTGAAAATAAGCCAGCCATCCCCCAACTGAAATATAAAATGTCTGAAGTCCTTGGAAAACATCAATCCATACCTATGGTGTTTAAAATTACAGCTACATTTTTGAAATATTAAAAATTAAATTACTCTAGTATGTCAAATGCAGTGATCTTTTGAAATTACAATTCTGATGTCTTATTTTAAATATCACACACTATCTTAAATAATTGTTCTATAAGCAGACACAATAAACATACAGAATGGTCAAAAATAAAATGATAGAACGCATATAAAATATAACAATAAAAACAAAATGAGTAATAGGAACTACTATGGAAAAACACCAACCAATAAGTAAATCCAGGAATAATATATCAGCCAAACCATGAGGATCCATGAGGAAGCTGTTTGTGGAGATGGCTCGCACAAGCAACTCCTTTCTACCAGAGGAAGAGACATTTTTATATCACAAAAAATCCCGCACAGCTCTTAAAAGTATAAACAATTAGTTTATTATTTTGATCTGCATTATAGTTGTACTTGTTCCATGCTATAACAATTGCATTTCACCAAGATGACAAATTAAAACACATGAGAATGACTAACTCTTTGTTATGACTAAATTGAACATATTTAATCATCATACTTCAAATCACATCAAACGTCTGTTCTGAATACAAGATAAGCTATTCTCTGTGTTTCAAGGGTTAAAAGTTTGGCACCTACATTTCCCAGCCTTGTTTGCAGGATCAACTTTGAAGCAATTCAATTCTCATTAGCATTAAAACACTCAGAAGGACCACAAATATTTTACATTAAAGGGAGAGGTAGAAAAAGTCATTCTGCAGAAATTAAAAGATGAAAAGCAAAAGCAAAAACAGGTCTTTCAAGCAGCAATCAGGTCTGGAAGTAATGCCACTGAAACGATTTATAAAGTAGCTTATACATTTTGGGGAAAGGGAAGCCATCCAGTTACGCAGGAATTGTGAAAGAATGCGTTGTCAAAGGGGTAGGCTGCTTAGACCCCAATAATGTTTCTATGTACAGACAAATGCCTCTTTCAAGAAGAACCAAAACTGAACAGTAGTATGAATTAGCTTTCAATGGAACAGAAAAACTTCAAGGAATACTTCAAAAGGAAACAACGCATTATTTCCATTGCTTTGGATGAATCAACTGATACTATTCCCTCAAATCATTAAAAAGGAATCATCAGTACAGATTTATACTTCATTCGGGTCCTAATATAAGCTTTGCTTTGCTATGAAAAGTTACTCACATGGGCTATTCTTGTGACCAGAACATGGGGAATAGAGATCTTCAACAACCTGGAGGATGAATGGACTGAATTAGGTAAGTTTAGTGAGTGTATGTGTAGGCAGCACATCTTCTGTGATGGGAAAACTTAAAGGATTTATAGAACAGATAAAGGAAAGTATTAAACAAATCTAAATTATCTGGTTTCTTTTCACTGAATTGAACAAAGAAATTGTCTGTGATAAAGCCAGTTAAAGTGACACTTTACAACAAGATATAAATATTGTCAAATCTATTCCTGCAAATGCAACATGAAATTGTCAGTTTCATAACATGCTAACATTGAACAGTGAAGCATTCTGTAGGAATTTGCCTTATCATTCTAAACTGCTCTGGCTACCTCAGGGACAGTTGCTAGCCTAAATTTTATCTGCGTGAACTTATAGTTAGATTTTTTTGAAGAACAGAATCATCAATGAAATTTATGGAAAGATTTCTATAATACTGCAGCATTTCTTTGAGATATGACATCAAATCAAAACAATTTGACTAATTCTTTGTAAGGTAAAACTAAGTCTATATATGATATGTGTCAAAAATGCAAACTTTTTTATTGTTATTATTATTTTGCAGTTATTTTTTTGCCCGGGGCTGGGTTTGAACCCGCCATCTCCAGTATATGGGGCCAGCACCCTACTCCTTTGAGCCATAGGTGCCACCAGAAAGTGCAAGCATTTTGAAACATGCTTCTTCCTCAAGAGGAAATGTCAGATGAACGTTTCTCCCAGTGAGTAAGGGTCATTGATGAGCAGGAAGATATATGTGAATCGCTTGACGAATATGCAGCTGTTATACAGCTATTAAATATTTAGGGAGTACAACAAGACGTTGAGAATCACGACATCACACTCAAACTGGCATTTCAGCTTCCTCTGGTTGAGATCACAAGCACCTAAAGAACTACAGACGGAATTGATTGAGCTCTCAGTAGGTGACATTTTAAAGTCATGTTTCATGCCACAAAAAGACCCATCTGAAGTATGGAGAAACGGAAAAATTGCAGTAGAGTACCCATAACTTTCAACAACATTCCTGAAAAATGCTTTTTTGCTTTCACTCAGTTATTGCTGCCAATCTACATTCTCCTCCCTAACTCAAATCAAGATGCCATAAAGGTTATAAATAACTGATACCCACCTAGAGGATCAGTGGAAGCTGAAACCTCCAGGTTGCAAGTGAATATTCAAATGCTTTCAACAGAAGGCAGACACATCAAAGTCATTACAACGTTCGCTAACTTTAAATTAACACTGGTTTCCATTTTTGATGTTATCAAGTAGGTGGTAATTAAATTTATATAAAATAATGTACATCTTAAAGTATTTCTGAAGTTTCTTGAAGATGGTTTGATGGCAGCTAAATTAATGCAGCTGTCCAACCTGACAAGGCTCTTCACCCCTGACCTAGGAGAATTGGATTCTTCAGTTTGAGAAGGTGAAAGCTCAGAGGGAATATAGTAACGATGTAAATGAAATAACAAATGGCTTCGCTCAAGTGAATATCAACTTTCTTGTTTTGTTTTCCTTTGATATCAAAATTCAGAATATCAAGACGTAGGAAATGTTGTGCAAAATATGTAAGAGGGTTAATTTTAGTGAATTTTAGGACAAGTTCAGTCATGTTCAGAGAGGTACAGGTGTAGACACCAGTTAGACACATTTCTAGCTTTAGTGGCAAGCAGAAAATAAAACTGGATGTGTGAAATAACCGTATGTCTGGAGAAAGGACAAAGTTAGAGAGTTAGGAATGAAAGCTGGAGTCCTCCTCGTCTTTAAGGAGATACTTAACTAAATCTCCTTCACGTGGGCTTGGCCGCAATGAACCAAATGTAAATAGTATAAAGTCTTGCAACAATAATCGGAGAGCTTATGTCATTTTAATATTTAATTATGTCTACATGCCAACATGTTCACAGTTCACTTAGTTAACTGTGCTTAGTTTTTGAGTGGGAATCCCTGGGATGGTGTCAATTTTAATAACCTCCCAGTTGGGAACTATTTTACATTACAAAGGTGATTTTAAGATTGCCTTTCTAGTATTGATATTACTAGTAACCATGAGGTTAGCTTCTGGGATGAGTCATATTCTCCCCATAGTTGATCTATAATCAACCAAATATTAGGCTAGATGGACAATGGGACTGAACTAGGATTACATTTAGTGTGTAATATTCAGGCTATTGTGTACTTTGCAATTCATTCTTAAGGTAGTTCTAGTATTAATCTCTTCATTTTTCCTCCCTCCATTCTTCATCCTCCCGTGGATACTATTTTACAACTTTCCTTCTGGCTTTCTTCCCTTTATTCTCTCCTGAAATTCTTTCTGTTTCCCATTGGATTCTCTCCTGATTATCCAAGTTTGGGGGAGACAATAGGAGCACTGAACTTGTTATCAATGCAAACCAAGTTCTTCTATGCTTGACATTCTATGCTTTATTCTATTAGAGTCTCTACCTCCTCTCCTCATTCCCACCCCACCCTTGAAGACAAGCAGAGATTTGTTTTATCCACGTCTTAAAACTTCAGTGTGTGGAACAGTGCATGGCAAGTAAAGGATGGTCAATAAATATTTACTGAAAGGGGTAGGTAAATCATTTCTATTAGTCGCTGACAAAACAAAATAAAAACACGCAGAACTGAGAACTCTCTGCAAAGTCTGTCTCTCATTTATTCCCTAACAATAAAGAGCAGAGCATCAAATTCGCCAGTCACAAACCAGCTCACTTTTAGCAACTGTAGTTTTTGGGGAAAGAATAAATACATGTGACAAGAGGGAAATGATACAGACTTCAAATTTTGTGGAATGATGATGGATCCCTTCTTTCTCTGGCCACAGGGACAATATTCAGAGCTTAGAGTTTTGCCTTTGCATTACTTTTATAGCAAAAAGGCAAGGAACCTGAAAGGTGTATTTCTTCAAGGATGAAGCCCTCAGCCTTCCTCAACTGGTGTTTCTTTTTTTTGCAGTTTTTGGCCCGGGGCTGGGTTTGAATCCACCACCACCTCCAGCATATGGGACCGGGCACCCTACTCCCTTGAGGTACAGAAGCTGTGCCCTAACTGCTGTTTCTTGAGGATATTAATCCTTAATATCCGGTGTCCATTGAAGTGTCCATTGTTTATAGCAGATTAATAATTTTTCTCCTATATTCCTTTTTAATCTAGTGTGACAATATTAGTGATAAATCAATCACAGAAAAATTGGGAACATACTCACTTAATCCATTGTCTTTTCTGTTGCTCAAATAATAAACTCCAGTTAAGAGGGTCTTGATCAGCGGTTCTCAACCTGTGGGTTGTGATCCCTTTGTAACAATGAAAATACATCCTATCAAAAGAACCAAAGGTCACATGTCAGTTGACCTTGGCACACCACTCAGAGCCGCAGACGACTTACTTTTCAGATGCACAAGGTTCAGTCTACATCCACATTAGTTTGGGTCTCTTGAGTGTCTCCTTTTGTAAAGCTAAAAAGATAGGACCAAAAAGTAAATAGAAGAAAAGAAGACAGGGACATTTTGTAAACATCAAAAGTCCAGAAAAGAAAGTAAAATTTATCAGGTATTTACATTATGATTCAGAACAGTAGCAAAATTACAGTTAGGAAGTAGCAACGAAAATAATTTTATGGTTGGGGGTCACCACAACATGAGGAACTGTATTAAAGGGTCGTGGCATTAGGGGGTATTAGGAAGGTTGAGAACCACTGGTCTTGATGGAAGTGACAGATCGTCATGTCATATCAAGACTTTTTGAAGCCTGCCCATCTGCTGAGAGAGCCATTTAAAACAGTTCAACATGAAGTATCAGTTTCAAAGTTTAATTGCCAATTTATTACTGAAAACCACCACAGCCTGTAGGTATCCTAGATTTTCCTTTTATAAACTTTTTTTTTTTTTGGTTAAACCCATCATTGTATAGAAAAGATCATAAATATTTAAACCCCCTGCAGGCTTGCAGAAGGATTGCAAATTTTACTTGGCATAAAATTGCTCTAATGCATGAGAATCATCCCAATATATAGGTTCTCACGGTATATGGAATTTTGTTGCCCCAAATATTATTCCTTAATTTACTTTTACAATTTTTCACTTTTCTGTGTCACTTTTAACGCATCTCTGGAGAAGCTGAACGCTAAGTTTAAATAATTATCACAATTGTTTTCTGAAACTATGAGCCATAAAATTAAAATTTTCACGTTTTTAGTGATTATTTAAAAATCAGTAAATCAGTATAATTCAACCTATCTTGTTACTTGTGTCTGTAAGCATCTTAGAATAAAAGGTTTGAAACTGTATTTATGGTTTTACTGGAAAAAAACCAATTTATTTAGTAACTTTCCAAGTAAGAAATTTATAGCTACTCAATGAAACACATACATATATTCATGCATATTATTTTTGTTTTTTTCCTTTTTACAGAGTTATTTATTTTCAATAATTATAGCAAATTTAATAAATCACAGAAGAAAAATTTTGTTTGCCATGCAATAAGTGATGCCCAAGAATAAATCAAAAGAGTATTCGTTTTAAGTTAAATGGAAATAGAACGTTCTAATGAACACAAAGATATAAGAACAAAGACTTTTACCCAGTATTTGAATTAAAAAAAATTAGTAAGTCATGCAGCTCAATTATTGATTGAAATTTCATTAAATTAACAAAGAAATTTCATCTAATTACCAAGGGTGTTAGTAATTCTCCATAAATCAAACAATTCAGAAATTTGTGGTTTCTTTTCTTGTGGGTTTTATTTTATAGAAACCCCCCCCCCCAACATGGCTTGGCTATGCAAAATTAGTGACTAAAAACAGTATCTTTTATTTCCTCTCCTATCTGGACTGCTTTCATAAATTAGTTCTCCTATGTATCACTCACTCATGTTCAAACTCTTTTAACTTTGAGATACTTCTTCTTTATCCACAAGCCAATAAAGTCTCAAGTTCATAACCCAAAGCCACAGGCTAACTATGAAGAAAGAGGAGAGTCCAGACAGGAGCCAAAATTTTACTTTTTTCCTGGCCTTTTGATGCTTACAAAATGTCCCTGTCTTCTTTTCTTTTCTTTATTTACTTTTTGGTCCTATCTTTTTAGCTTTGCAAAAGGACAGATACTCAAGAGACCCAAACAAATATGGATATAGACTGAACCTTGTGCATCTGAAGAGTAAGGCGTCTGCGGCTCTGAATGGTGTGTCAAGGTCAACTGATACGTGACCTTTGGTTCTGTTGATTACTGTAACTTAGAATTTTGGTGGGCAGGAGGTTTTTTTATTTTATTAAAAAAAAGTTATTTTGGGGTTACGACTTTGGCTCTGTAAGTTTAACTCTGAGAGGATTCAAGAGAAGCATTTTGAACAAGAAAGATGAAATGAGAAAACCACTTATGATAAAATATAGTGAAAGCCTTATCCAAGGCGCTGCTGAGACATGGTGTAATGAGAATTGATATTGTTTGGCTTTGGGTGTAGCAATGAATGGCTGTCTTAATTCCATTTTTTTCCATCCTTCAGAAGTTTAATAGTAACATGAAAAGACTGTAGCATGCTTGGCAAAATCTTTTCTCATGCTTTATTAATCTGATTAAGTAATATCTCTATATTAGCATGTTATGGTAATTAACTTCTATTATTAACAAAAATATGTAAAAAAAAGCAAAAGTGTAAATAACTTACTAATTTGAATTTCATATTCTCTATTTAAAAAGAAATTACTTAACATTATGCAGAGCACATTTTTTGAAATGTAGTTTTTACTTGCAGAATAATCTTTGTGCCTCTTTTATTCTGACTCTATTTAGCATAGTTGTAAAACATATTCACTGTGACTTGAAAATACAGATTTCCAACATTTTATGCAAGTGAGTTCTTTAAATGTTGATATGATTGTCTTTTCTGTTTCCTTTGTACCTTAAAAATATGTGGTTTTTATTATATAAAAGATACATTAGCTATTTATCTTAGTACTAGACATTTATATACCAAACAGCGTTTCAATACTTGCTTTTGTACAAATCAAATGAGGTTAAACTATATCCAATTTTTGTCTACCATTCAAATAGTTTTTTATCACAAGGTTTTTGACCTAAAGTTTTAAAAACCTAGAATAAACATAAAGTGATGAAAATAATCCCATCCCTGGGTAGCGCCTTTGACTCAAAGGAGTAGGGAGCCAGCCCCATATGCTGGAGGTGGGGGGTTCAAACCCAGCTCCGGCCAAAACACTTCCCTTGATATAAAAATTGTTTTTCAATCCCAGAATAAAGGGAATGCTCTGTTCCACGTGATTTTCATATTCATACAAAATTGACTATTCTTTCCTAGAGGTGAATGTGTTACATATGTACTATTTGCTACTTACTTCATTGAATCATTGAATCAAAATATTGTCAAGTTCTTAAGTGCTTTTATACCGGTGAAACTATTAAATGTATTGAGTATGACGACATTGTGACAAATGAACAATCTCCTTTCTCTGATTCCTATTCTGTTTCTCTCTAGACAACCTTTCAACAAGCCTGAAAGTCCCTAAAGGGCTGTGATCTCTGGATCTCATCGACTGCAAGGAGAGGGCTGTTCCACTGTTGTGCTCATTTTGTGGATACAACCAGCACACAGCTCTCCCTGCTGCCATTTCTAATGCTGTGTGGTGTGATAGGAAGGGGGTATTTCCAGGGATTCTTAGCAACACAGTCATCAGAATCCTTCTCATGGGGAGCTAGATAAATGAACAGCAGCAGTGCTCAGACTGCCTGAGAGAAACTGAAAAACCGTGTGTTGTAGAGACAGCAGTTCATCACATTCCACACCTGCACCACCATTAAGCAAAGCGGACTCACCTGTGTAATCCAGGGAGCGCCTAGGATCATATTCTAGTCCTCAGGTTTTTAACAAGGTTCAAACTGAAATAAAAAAGAAGCCTTGTGGAGATGACATAATGTATTATTCTTAGAAAAGTTATGATCGACTTCATAAATCATCATTTATTTCAACAATTGCGTTTTTAAAAACAAAACCCATGAATGATGATGCTAAAACATCCTTAAAAATAGAAGAAAAAGTATAACTTTCATGAACTATGATTATTTCATGGTATGATTTCGAGAAATTACTGAGTAAGTTTAAAGTGGAGCATTGCGTTGAACCCCACACTCACCCCAAGACTGCAGACATCCTCTCAAAGCTGGAAAAGGAGAGGAAATGGATTTGCCTCTAGAATCTCCAGCAGGAAACATATCCTGACTGACATCTGAATATTAGTGCAAAGGGACCCATTCCAGACATCTACACTCCACAATAGCGCGATAACACACCTGTGCTGCTTTAATCCACTAATTTGGTGAACAGTTATTTAGAGCATTGATAGGAAGGTGGCTTGTGATCTCCTTCTTCTGGCATCTTAATTGATGGCATCTTAGAATTGAAGACCAACAGGGCACATATGAGAGGACTGGAATAAAGATGAATCAATGTGACATATATAATTTTAAAGGTCAATATATTTTTATTTTTGTGTTACTTATTCAATAAACACGTTTTAAAATTTTCATTCATTCAGTAATAATACTACCCCCAAGTGTTTTAAATTTTAATTTGATTTCCATGGTAATGATTATTTCATCTAAAAAATAATGAGAATGTTTCAACTTACTAAGGACTATGCTCCCAGTCATGTTTTTCTTTAAAATAATAAGTGGCACCATTTTATTTCAGCTGTGGCCAATTTTGAAGCAGCATGGGATAATATTAGCTAGTGGCAACATATTTGCTTTATTTCTGCCTCTTGTGAGAATATCTCAGAACTTCCAGAGTGACACACGGCATCCACACTCAGTTCTTTGAATTCTCCCTTTCTGTCGCTTCTTAGTGATTGATTTTAACGTGATACTTTTTATAAATTTTAGTTATTCTTTCATTATCTACTAATGTGATCATGTATATATTTTATGTCAATATAGCAACTGGATTAATATAAGGTAAAATAAAATAATGGTAGAAAATGACCCTGAATTCCAGGAATTGTTTCCTTGGTCACCAATTTTAGTAATTGCTAAATCGAAGTTGCAAGTATTTCATTCAACACTTTGTTTATGTCTATTTTTTCTTTTCTTTTTATTTCAGGTTAATATGAGGGTATAGGTAATTAGGTCACATTGTTTGCATTTCTAAGAAGTTGTTCAAGTTGTAGTTGAGCCCTTCACCTAGGGGGTGTGCTGTCTGCCTTTACACTGTGCACATTAGGTGAAAGTTTACCAGTCCCCCAACCTCCTCTCCTTTTCCTTTTTCCTCAGAATCCCTCCCCCATCTTGAATATAATTGTGTTTTTCTCTCTTGCAGGCACATAGTTAGTTATCTATTAGTTTTATATTAGTATTGAGTAAACCCAATACATGCTTTTCCATTCTTGTGATACTTTACTAAGAATGGGCTTCAACTCCATCCAAGTAAATAGAAAGATGTACAGTCTCTATCCTTTTCTTACAGCTCAATAGAATCCTGTGATATACAAAATACCACAGTTTATTAAGCCCTCCTGAGTTGACAGGCACTTGGGTTGATTTCTCACCTTGTTGATTGTGAATTGAGTGGCAATAAACATTCGAGTGCAAATGTCCTTATGGTAATGGGATTATGGGATCAAATTTAAATTTTTTGAGGATTATCCATACTTTTTTCGATAGCCATTATATTCTTTTGCAATGCTCATTTACAGTAGTGTAAAGATGTTCCCTTCTCTCCACACGCACACCAGCATCTGCAGATTTGGTATTTTGTGATGTGGGCTATTCTCACTGGGGTTAGGTGGTATGGATTTCCACAGTGGTTTTGGTTGCATTTCTCTTATGATTAGAGATGGTGAGCATTTTTTCATGTGTTTGTTGGCCATTCAGAGAAGTGTCTAGTCAAGTCTCTTGCTCATGATAAATGAAGTTGTTTGCTTCTTTCTGGTTAGTTTGCGTTCTATACAGATTCTATTTATCAGCCCTTTCTCAGATTTGTAACATGAAAATATCATGAAGAGTGTCTATTTGCTTTAGTTGTTGTATCTTCACCTGTGCAGAAGCTTTTTAGCTTGACAGCTAAAAAGTCCCATTTATTTATTTTTGTTGTTATTGCAATTGCCAAAATTCTTTTCCAAGGCTGATAGCATCAAAAGTCTTTCCCACACTGTCTTGTAGAATTTTTGTTTGTTTGTTTCATGTCCTAAATTTAAACCTTTATTCAGTGAGAGGATCCACTAATCTATTTTGTAAGTGATGAGAGGTATGGATCCAGTTTTAGTCTTCTACATATTGCTAATCAGTTCTCCCAGTACTATTTATTAAATAAGAAATTTTTGTTTGTTTGTTTGTTTTGCAGTTTTTAGCTGGGGCTGGGTTTCACCCCACCACATCCAGCATATGGAGCTTGTGCTCTACTCCTTTGAGCCACAGGCACCACCCCTATATAGGCAAAATGCCTATATGCCTCTGGCCAAAAAGCTATTTGAGAGAGAGCAATGAAAAGACTTTGTGCACATATACTTGTAAGAAACTGAGGCAGAATCCCATGTGGTCAGGTTGCTTGTAAGTCTAACATGACCAAGGCTTTGGCTGGAATAGCATTTATTGCACTAAGGAATTAAGGTTGAATTTATAATGCCAATAAAAAAGTCCTTTGGAAAACTGGCCAGATACCCATTAGTAACCTTTCATGATCTGTGGTAAGTGATAAAGGTTGCTTGCTGATGGGTCAGGGAATGGAAATGTGCTTGGGGACCTCAGGAGAAGAGGAATTTACCCAATGCATACAGGTATCTAATGGCACAGATGAAACTTGGGCTCATGAAAGGCTTTTGAGAAGTCCAGCCTGAAAATTCTTTATAAAAGATTCCAGCAAACACACCTCCCCGACTTAAGGCCTACATGGGAGCAGAGGTTTGCACACAAATTCCTGTATGCTCAAGAGGTTTCTTTATGCCTTGTTTAAAGATCGGAAGTAACAGCCTCCAAGTGGCAAAGCCAGCAAGGGCAGGTATTCAATCTACCTTGTTTTTCCATAACCTCAGGCATCATCAGATAAGAACAAAGAAATAATGGCTAACAATAACATGTTCTCCATTAAGTTATGTTAAATTGGGTTATGTTGAAAGGGTTATGTTAAAAGGTGTATGTTGAAGCTAATCACAAGGTAGTCACATGGTGTTTAAATGGATCAATGAGGTCATTGTTGTATTTTGCACATGTACAAAATTCCCCATATAAACCAACCGCAAATAAAGAAGCTCACCATTTTGCCTGAGTGAGCAGACGGTCGCTTTTATTTAAAACACAATTTCAATAAGCATGCTCATTCTCCATGACATCGCTTTTCCGTGAGACCCATACGGCAACACCCCTAAATAAGAATTCTTTTCTCCAGTGTGTGCTTTTGTTTGGTTTATCAAGCATTGAATTGCAATACATTATGGTTCCCATCTTTTGGTTCTCTATTGTAATTCATAGATCTATATCTCTATTTTTGTACCAGTACCTTGCTGTTTTGATCACTATAGACTTGTATTATAACCTGAAGTTGGTAATATGATGCCTCTAGATTAGTTTTTATTTCTTAAAATTGCATAGGCTGTTCAGGATTTTTCCTGGTTTCATATGAAAAGATGTTTATGTCTGTTTTCCAGTGGCCTGGAGATAATAATGATATTAGCCAGCATGTATTCAGCATTGACTATGTGCCCACAACTATGGCAATTCTCTTGCAATGTCTACTTTAATGTTCTTCACAACCATTAAGAAGAAAACCTTCTATTAATATTCTTTTTTACAGTTGAGGAGAGTGAGTGATTGTGGATTGAATCATGCTTCTCCTCCACCCCCCATGTGTATATTGAAATTTGTAATGTGATGGCTTTTGGAGATGGGGGCCTTTGACAGCTAATTCGCTTTCAAAAATAATTAAAACAAGTAATGAATTAATGAATAATAAAGTCATGAGCTTGGGGTTCTCATGATGGAATTAGCATCAGAGTTCTCCTTCTGATGGGTTAGGAGGAGGCATGAAGGAGGCCATCTGCAAGCCAGGAGGTGATCCTCAGCAGCACCTGACAATACTTGGTATCCTGGTCTCAGACTCCCAGCCTCCAAGCTACGAGAAAACTTATCTCTGTTGTTTAGGCCTTCCAGTTTATGGCTTTAAAAATAATTTTTATTTCAGACTGATGAATGCACTAAGGAACAAAATAGGAAAATGATTCACCCAATATTACAAGCAAATAATTAGCAGAGTGGGACTGAATCCAGTGAAGCTGGCTCCAAGGCCAGTGTTCATACTTTTGGTATCAGGGTAATGCTTCCTTCAGAAAGCAAATTGGGAGGTTTTTAAGGAATTCCATAATTATGTATTTCTACTATATGAAAATTAACTGATTTAATAAAAAATCATACTCCAGTATGATTTGGTGCTCATTTTGCTTTTTTTAAATAACTATTTTTCTTTCACTAGTGTGTTGGTTGAATATTTTTTATTATTTTTCTTCCTCAAAATTTAAATGATTTGCTAGGATACTCACTGCAGGGTGTTTGCTTTATATATTTAATTTGTCATGTAAACAAGGGCACATTTTGGCTGAAATCAATGATTTCCTCAATTCATTAAACATTTTTTTCTATAATAACTTGAATCTTTTATTTTTCCCATTTTCTTTGACTCTGCAAAGTATTTTAATACTTGGCTAATTGAATTCCAATCCTACCTATATCCCAACACTTGCACCAATTTTAAGACTAGTTCTAATTCCAATCCTAAAATTATTACATCCAAGATTCATTTTCTTCTTTCTGGTAATCTTTCTCTTTCAGAATCCCCACCTTGAAATCTCAACAAGAACCTTAAGGTTGTTTTATATATCACTGATTTAAGTTTTTACAAAATTAGTTCTGTTCCTAACTACTTTAAATATTTAAAAATTATTTTTGCTGTATTTTTCATTTTATGAAGTCATTTTCTTCTTTCATGTATTTTAAAATTTATTCTCCTACAGTTATAATTTCAATTGGATCTTGGGTCTTACCTTGCTGTCTCTAATAATTTGTGTCATAGATTTTGTATTTTCATTCATTTTAGTGGAATCAGAAACTTTGTCTATTTTGCTATTTGACTTCTTTTTCTTATAATACATCTTTTCTAAAAAGTATTTTTCTATTTTTTTGTGAGTGTTAGGTTTTCCATCTTTAGCATAATGGAATCATTTTCTAAACCACATATTTATTTTTATTTTCTCATTATTTTGCTTTGAATTATGCAATTCTTGCTCAAACACAACATTTTTCCCCAAATGGCAAAGCAGTATCTCGATTCCTCGCTCGCCTTGATTTCCTGCCTTAAGGTTTTAATACATAGCCTGATGATTCAGTAACAAGAGAATCTGTTTCTTAGAAAGTACTTAAAAAGTATTTGAAGTAGGATAATTCAATGGGTAAACCAGTAAAGGAATTTTATTTTTACAATTATTCTCTTCCCACCTTTAATTCAACCCATGTTGAACAATTTTCCATTTTGACAAAGACTTGGGCTCTTGAGTAATTCAGTCTCTTTGTAGTTACTTTTTCTCTTACTGAAAGTGTTCTTGCCATCTTTCAGCAACCAGTTAACTCCTACTCATCATTTAAAGGTAATTTTAAGCATTACCTGTTGCTGGAATTGTTCTGTAATGTCTATGTTTGAGACAAATGATTCTAATCTCAAATTCCATGGCAACCCATGTGTGCTTGCCTCACATATGCTAACATAAAGGCTATTATCATTATATTTCACCCAACAGACCATATTTGGGTTACTAAATCCTCTGAGCTTCTGATTAAGGTAAGAATATTTTTCTTTAAAAATGCTTTGATTAAAATACATGGACAATCTTACATTGAATTTCAGACATTTTATGAATTACATAAAGCACATCTATATACTGCCTAACATTTTGTGCACCTCAGCGAACATTCCAGGTGAGCTGCATGTTGTTACAAATGACTGTACAGACATGCTTTTGGGGACTGTGATTAACTTAGCAAGATATAAAACAAAAGACAAATCTCATCAAGAAGGGAGGTGGCTTCTAGACATGCAATTCTGGAAACACTCATAAGATTATCCTGTTGGATGTTAGAAACAGACTACTTCTTTGTGCCCTTTTTTTCTTTTTCTTTTTATAGGCATATAGCTCTGCTGATACTATATAGGACATGGCATCAATGAGGTTACTTCTTGCTAGCAAGGGGAAGTAGTCAGCCAGCAGATATCCAAACTTGACAGCTTTTTAAATCCCCTGCCATCTAGTGGCCTTGATGAGGATTGCCCATGGTGGTATAGGAATATCTATGTCACATTATCCTACTTCTTATTTTCATCTGACCTGTAGTCTATGGGTGAAACACCTATATCCTTCTGACCAGAAAAGCCGTTTGAGAGAGAGCAGTGAAAAGACTTTGGGCAGGCATACTTGTGAGAAACTAAGGCAGAATCCCATATGGTGGGGTAGGTTGAGGGCCTAACTTGACCAAGGTTGTGGCTGGAATGACATTTCCAGAGATGTCCAGACTATGTTAAGGAATTAAGGTTGACTTTATAAGGCAAATAAAAAATCCCTTTGGAAAACTGACCTGATACCCATCAGTAACATTTCCTGATTTGTGGTAAGTGACGAAGGTCACTTGCTGACAGGTCTGGGAATGGAAATGTGCTCAGGAACCTCAAGAGAAGAGGAATTTGCATACAGGTATTTGAAATACAGGTATCCAATGCATACAAGTATCTAATGACATAGATGAAACCGGGACTCATGAAAAGTTTTTTAGAAGTCCAGCCTGAAAATTCCTTATAAAAGGTTCCAGCAAAAATCCCCTGACTTAAGGCCTATGTGGGGGCAGAGATTGGCACACAAATTCATGTATGCCCAAGAAGTTTCATTTCTTTTCTTCTTTTTTCTTTCTTTTTTATTTTTTATTTTTTTTGCAGTTTTTGGCTGGGGCTGGGTTTGAACCCACCACCTACAGCATATGGGGCTGGCACCTACCCTTTTGAGCCAGAGGCACCGCCCATGCCTAAGAAGTTTCTTTCTTTCTTTTTTTTTTTATTAAATGATAGCTGTGTACATTAATGCAAACATGGGGTACAGTGTAGTGTCTTCACACACATTTTGACATACTTTCATCAAGCTGGTTCACATAAATTTCATGTTATTTGCATAGTCATTGT
>CAUYTI010044694.1:0-63513 GCA_963575145.1 Galago senegalensis | reverse complement strand
CCCTGGGTAGAGTGCCCTGGCATTACAGCTCACAGCAACCTCCAACTCCTGGGCTCTAGTGAGTCTCCTGCCTCCGCCTCCCAAGTAGCTGGTACCACAGGTGCCCGCCACAACGCCCGGATATTTTTTGGTTGCAACCGTCATTGTTGTTTGGCTGGCCCGGCTGGGGATTCGAACCCGCCACCTTAGGTGTACGTGGCTGGCGCCTTAGCCAGTTGAGCTATAGGCGCCGAGCCGCAACCTGTTCTTAACAAGACTAAATATATTATTGTACACAGTTTGATAATATAGACATGCAAGTTAGTGTCAAGGCTGTTAATTTTTTGAGAGAAACTAAGCTAAGGCAAATATTACAGAAAATGCCTTTGTTGTGTCACTTTCCTTTTCATGGAAATGTAATTATTTACATATATTCAGTAAGAATCTGTTAGCTTTCCCAATAAGATATAACTGGACAAATTGAATTTGTAACCATGACCATGACAGATATGTCACGTTTAAATACATGTATCATTCAATTAGACATAATAAGACTACTATTAAAGATTACACAAGGACTCCCAGGAAAATGGTCTATTACTTGTTCTGTTGCTTGGGGCATCAGAACCTATAGGCTGCATGTGGGAAAGAATTACCTTCATAGAGTGTGGCCTCTTGGAAGACAATTTAAAGTTATGCAAAAACCCATAAAACTCATATCATTTGAATGTGTATTAAATTTTTAATCTCAGCAATCTTCTAGCATGATAGTTTTCAGATATTTTTATAAGTTTAATATACTTACAAAAATATTTTATAAGGATATTTATTTCAATATTGTTTATTATAGCAGCAATTTCAATACAACCTAAAGATGAACTGAAGATATATATTTTAGGTATATTTATTGTATATTAATTACATATGTATGCATATATGTACATGTGGCTCTGTCGGTAAGGCAACTGGCCTCATATACTGAGGGTGGCAGGTTCAAACCCGGCCCTGTCTAAACTGCAACAAAAAAATAGCCAGGCCTTGTGGTGGGCGCCTGTAGTCCCAGCTACTCTGGAGGCTGAGGCAAGAGAATCACCTAAGCCCAGGCGTTGAAGGTTGCTGTGAACTGTGACACTATGGCACTCTACTGAGGGTGATAAAGTGAGACTGTCTCTTAAAAAAAAAAAGAAAATGGGGTGGTGCCTGTGGCTCAAAGGAGTGGGGCTCCAGCCCCATATGCTGGAGGTGGTGGGTTCAAACCCAGCCCCAGCCAAAAACTGCACAAAAAAAAAAAAAAAAAGAGAGAGAGAGAAAATGTTCACAATTTAATTATTTTTTGTGTTAAAGAATTTAATTTATTAAAATATATAAGAATTTGTGAAAAAAATTTAAAAAAACTGACAAAAGTAATTTTCTTTACCTTCCAAAGGGATAAGTTTTTATTTTCTCATTTTTATAATTGAGGATAATATTCTTGTTACAATATATATATCATATCTGATTCAGGCTTGTCTATGTGAACCTTTTGAATTATAAAAATCCATTCCGTTTCCAAGCATTCTTCACTTAGTAACTTAAAGTGGTTAAGATGGCAGAATTAAGACCATAAGGTTAATTAGGGTACAGTTTGTTGCATGGCCACTGAATGTGTTCTTCACGGCAATCAGTGAACACATACTTAATATGCAGCACATGCAGTCAAACTGAACAGCAAAGACAGATGATTCTGATACGATAATGGTGACATTTGCTCCCTGTGGGAGTGGAGGGCTGTGAATTGGCTTGATATTTATGAAGAAACCTAATTTATAATTTAGATGTTATCTAAAAATATAGGCCTTCATTTAGATCATAATACTTAAAAATTATAAATGCTCTGGGACTTTCTTTACCTCTGAAAGATCTTTTTTTTTTGTTTTTTTTCTTCTGCTTTTATAAACAAAATAAAATATAAACCAAGGTAGGAATAGCTTATCTTTGTAACTTAAATTTTAAATGAATTATTAAAGTTGATCATACTAAAGACATTTTAGCAAATAAATGAGGCAATAATAGGATATCACTTTCAAGTATGGCTATAGTCATGTTGAACATCTACAGTGAAAATCAGCATTTTCAATATGAAATAGAAATTAACAATAAGAATGGCTATTGATAGGTAAGGTTTGGTGTAACTTTTTTTTCTCTTCTGTTTTTCTTTTTTTAACCTGAAAAACTTCATTTATTGTCTTTATAAGGTACTATAAGATACTAAAATAATTTTTCAAGTTACAAATCAGATATAGGTGCATATCCTTCTGATGAATGAGTCTGAAATATTATAGTTACATGTTTAATTTATTTAAATTGCAATTGAGACCTGCTATAAGGGTCTCAGCTGTACAACTTTCCAAAAATCAAATGATGTTTTTGCAAAATAGTCCTTTCCTAGTGGTTATATAGGTTTTCATACATTAGAGATAAAGGAGAGGACCACAGCAGGACAGGCAGTCATGATCATGAACTTGCCACTGTGGGCTTATGTTGGCAGAATTGTACAAACAAGTCAGTGAAGTTTCAGAACCTTGGTATATCAGTGTTTCACAGCCATGTTCACGTCAACGTGTGGCAGCGTCTTACTAGTGCCCTTCATTATCACTGTTGAGTGTTCTTGTGTGCTATCGTAAGAGTGTCAGAGCTTGAATTATGGCAAACATTCACAAAATTCTTGTTTAGCTTGGCAAAAGTGAATGAGAAATCAGGGACATGTTAGTACAAGTTTATAAGAATAATGCTCTGAAGAAAATGGCAGTGTATAAATGGATTACCTGTTTTACTGAGGGGAGAGAAAGCATCTGTGATGAAGAGTGTCAGTAACAAGAAGAACTGAGGAAGACATTGCCAAAACTCATTGACTTGTGCCTCAAAGTTGTCTGTAAAGTATAACAGACTGAGTAAACATCAATACGTGGTTAGGAAAATCCTTGTGGTTTTTTTTTTGTTGTTTGAGGCAGAGTTTCACTTTATTACCCTCAATAGTGTGCTCTGGCATCATAGCTCATAGCAACCTCAAACTCCAGCTGGGATTACAGGTGCCTGTCACAACGCCTGGCTATTTTTTTGTTGCAGTTGTTATTGTTGTTTAGCTGGCCCAGGCCAGGTTTGAACCACCAGCCTGGGTATACGTGGCTGGTGCCCTACCCACTGAGCTACAGGCACCATCTTAAGCAATTCTTTTGCTTCAGCCTCCTAAGTAACTTTGACTATAGGCACCCATTACAATGCTTAGCATTTTTTTTAATGATGAGGTTTTGCTCTGGCTCAGTCTTGTCTCAAACTCCTGAGCTCAGGCAACCCACCCACCTCTGCCTCCCAGAGTGCTAGGATTACAGGTGTGAGCACCTGTGCCCAGCCTAGTTCAGAAAAATCTTAGCTAACAACTCATGGCTCTTGTATTACAACAATGCACTGGCTCACACAGCACTGTCTGTGAGGCAGTTTTTAGCCAATAAACAAATAGCTGTTGTGCCTGGATTTTTCCTGATCCCCTAAGAGTTAGTCTGAGACACACTTCCATGTAAAGATCAAGAGGTAAGCTTTATTCAAGCCGGGGTCTGGACTCTCCTGGTGAGCACACAGAGGAAGAGCCCTGCCCCTGAGGTGAAATCAGTTTTTATAGGGTACAGAAAACAAGAAGGGGAGGGGTAAAGTATGGGTACAATTTTGATTGGTTGCTAGGGGCATGGGCAGATTACAAATTAGGCATTAGCTCCATTGGGCTTAGGTTTCCTGCTATGGGGTGGTGCTATCTTTGGGATGGGGGGGGACGTTATGCTGACTTATTGGGCCTAAGATGGCGGTGGGGGCTGTCATTAAAATGCTATCGGCTCAGCCCCCCCCCATAGCTATATTAAAACACCCTCCCTACTCATCTGGTCTGACCACCAATGACTTTTTTCTTTATCTCAAGATAAAGGAAATATTGGAAAGCAGACATTTTAATGACATTCAGGATATCAAGGGTAATATAAAGACAGCTCTGATGGCCATCTCAAAAGAGTTCCAAAATTACTTCAAAGGGTGGACTAGACACTGGCCTTGGTGGATACTTTCCCACGGGGAGAACTTTGAAAGTGACCAGAGTGATATTTAACAATGAAGTATGTATCACTTTTTCTAGAAGGAGTTTGCAAGTTTGTCACACCTCATATGTAATAGTCTAGAGAAAACCTTGGTTATGTTAAAAATACATTAATATGCTACCAAATAAATGTATTCTTAAATTAGCATCAAAGTTATAAGAAAGTTAATGTAAGAGAGTATATAAAGGATGTGATTTTTTATTAGGCTTATATTGTATTTTTAGTATATGTATATATTCATCAAAATTTAAACTCGTGCTTTTTTCTTTTATTGAGACAGAGTCTTATTTTGTCACCCTTGGTAGAGTACCCTGGCGTCATACCTCACAGCAACCTCAAGCTCTTGGGCTTATGATTCTTTTGCCTCAGATGGGACTATAGACCCCCTCCACAATGCCTGGCTATTTTTGTTGTTGCTGTTGTTATTGTTTAGCAGCCCTGGGCCAGGCTTGAACTCACCAGCCCCAGTGGCCAGCACCCTAACCACTGAGCTAAGGGCACTCAGTCTAAGCTTATGCTTTTGTCTGAAGCACCTTCTGGGCTCTTCACTGTAATGTGAAAATCCTTCATGAATGTTTCATTCATACCTCTGCTTGCACGGAGGAATGACTCAGAACACCTAAACCAATTAAAAGCAAACAAGTAAAGAAACCAAAATATCAAATTGGATCTGGTCACAGACCATTCAGAGCTAGATTTTTGCAAATGTATATTTGAAAGTTTAAATGTGATGGTAGACAAAAAGTGCAAATTGAAAAGTAGGGTTCTATTTTTAGTGTACCATCTGGTGGGATTTTCATGTTACTGTAATAGGAAGAATGGAAAGGTAAACTAAATCAATTGTCATTTCATTTCACTTTTTGGGATCTGGTCTGTATATAACATTTAATTTCCTGCCTGGGTACTTTGTCTGCAAATTTTTTTTTTGATGTACTATTGTTCAGCTACTGTCATTTTTGTAGAGGAGAAATGTTTTATTATTATTAAGCTTTATTATCCCCATTTATAAAGATATAGTCTACTCTGAGATAAATAAGAGTAAATTCCACACTTCTAGAATTAGTCTGTAGTGGGTTTAAGAACCAGGGAAAAAGCATCAATACTGAATCGTGGTATGAAAACAAAACTGGTATTTTTTTTTTCTTTTTGCAGTTTTTGGCTGGGGCTGGGTTTGAACCCACCACCTGTGCCCTACTCCTTTGAGCCACAGGCACAGCACCCTAACCCCAAAATGAATACCAAAAAAACTATTATTCAAAATTTATAACAAAAATGTTCACTATACATTGCATATGCTATTATATTGGATTTTTTTTTCTATGCCATCACCTGTTCTTTTCCAAATATAAAATGTTAGATAACTTAGTAAGATAAAAATGTGCCTGTTATTATTATAGTACACTGTAATTTCCATTGTTGTTAAGACACTTCTCTATTTTTTATTCATTTTCTTAAATGGAAAAATTAAAGAGATTTCGATAAGTTAAAAACACATCCTTACACAAGTGTAGTCTAGATTTCTACTGAATAACTAGAGCAGAGAGTTCATTTAATCAATATTGCTTAGTAGTTAAAACCATGGATTCTAGAACCAGGATGTTTGATTCCAACTCTGACTCTACTACTCATTGTTTAGTGTTAGAGAAATTTCTAATCCTCTTAATGCCTTAGTTTTCTCATCTGTAATTGGTATTATCATGATGATACCTGTGTCATAGAATTAATAAAAGTTTTAAATCAGTTATTATATCTGAACGCTTAGAAAAATATAGTGTGTAATTAGGATTTATACATTATAAACACATCATAAAAGCCTTATTGTCATCATGATCTATTATTATCTAGTTGAATATTTATTTTTTTATTATGGTTATCATTATTACTACTCATATTATCTAGTTTAATCAATTGCTTTTACAAATGAGCCAGGAGTGTGACTTGCCAATGGTCAATCAGCACATTGTACCCCACATATACATGAATGTATTCATGATCTATGTGTATTTGACTTACTAAAAAAAAAAATTAAAGAAAAAAATGAGGAGGAGGACAAAAACAGTATTCTCAGGAATTAGATTCGAACTTTTTTTTGATACTATCATTGAAAACAAAAATATTCTATGTTTTCTCTTCTGGTCCTTTAAAAAGTCAAAACAAATACACACATGCTCGAGTAGAGTTCTTAAGAAACCTTGATCTTTAGGTTTCAAGAAAAAAATCTAAATCCCCTTGAAGAAGTAATATATTTTATTACAACATGAAAATAAACCTCAGAGAAATAATTTCCACTAAGAAAAAATGGTAACTCCAAACATGGGGTCTGTGGGCCACACAGACTCTGAGATTCAAGTCAAATAGCAGATTTTGATTTCCTCAAATCATAACTTATTCTTTTACTTAAATGTTATTAAATGCAGTAAATCAGGTGGTTAAAAATAGAGGTTTCACAAGTTCAGACCTTAGCCTTATCATTTATTACTTGAATGATATAATTTATTTAATCATTCTGTTTCTTTTTCCTCATCTATAAAGTAGGGATGACTAGAGTACCATCTTCACACCTCACACAACATGTATAAATGTTGTGAAAATTGAATAAACTGAACTATATAGTTGAATGTCTACCACAGTATAATTTCTCAGTATTTAACATCAGCACACATGGATATACATTGATTGTATATTTTAGATATTATTACTATAGGAAAGCATAATCTTTTAAAAGAGATAATCTTTCATTAATTTGAATTGTTCAGTTTCAGAAATACAAAGGAAATTTGGCACATGAAACTACTCACCTCTGTGTCTGTACATTCTTATAAAAATTTCACTAGGTAATTAGTTTCGAGGAATATTGCTGAGTTTGCATATCAGTGTCCGTAACAGCACTTTGAGAATAATTAAATACAGCTCAGGGACAGGTTCCCTTATCACAGATTTATATGAATACATTAATTAACATAAAATATCATTAATTTAGTGCTTGCCAAATGACACTGAGAACCGTCAGTTTTACATACTGCCAAGATTCACATCTCCTAGGATCTCTCTATCCCTTATCAGTGACTAAATATAGAACAAGTCTTTTCTGCCCTCCTGGAATCTTCAATTTCAAAGTCGCCTGGCTACTCTGAATTCTAAGACTCCTGTGAATAAAATTTTGTCAATTTATCCCAGAAAAAAGAATCTTTTTTGATGGATTGAGCATGTTTGCCTGTTTATTGCTAGGATCTATTCCTTTACTATCATGGTATCACCTCAAGAGATTTTCTCTAACCTCGTGTTGAACTCCTTTTCCTGTGGCACCGCCAATAGAACTTGTGTATGAGCTTTCAGTTTTCGCTAGCATATATAATTTTACTAATCCCAAAGTGTTAATCACAGCTGCTTGAGATTTAATTACTAAAATTCCACTTCCCTGGCCAAAGGATACTTTATTACAAATAGGGCTGAAAATTGTGCTTAAAAGCATTGGGAGGCTGTGTGTGGTACCTGGGATTAACTGTGGGCCTGGAATCAGGGTCATGGACTTTAACTCTGCATCTGTCATTTAAATTTTTCTGTTTCCTTCAGCAAGGCATTTAATTTCACTGGCGTTCAGTTTCCTCAGCTTAAATGTGATAATGACATCTACTGAAAAGGTTATTCTAGGGCAAAGATTCTTACAGGGTGATCTTGGAATCCCTTGCAGATCTTGGAGACAGTTTTGCAAGGTCTGTGAGGTTAAGGTGATTTTCATATTAATCCCAAAACATATTTGCCCTTTTCATTCCAATTCTCTCCCTAATGTACAGTGGGATTTTCTAGTGGCTATCTGACATGTAATATCACAACAGACGGAATGCAGAAGCAACTATGAGAACTCAGAAAGACATTTGCAAAAAATGTACAGTAATATCATCTCATTGTTTTATCTCTTAAAAATGTAATGATTTCTTCAGAAAAATTCTGTTCTTATCTCTTGTCCAGAGGTACATGGGATTGACAAATGGCTAACAAACATTTGAAAAAATACTCACTGTCCCTGATCATCAGAAAAATGCAAATCAAAACTACCCTGAGATATCATATAACTCCACTGAGAATAGCCCACATCACAAAGTCTCAAAGCTGCAGACGCTGGTGTGGATGTGGAGAGAAGGGAACACTTTGACACTGCTGGTGGGACTGCAAACTAATGCAACCTTTTTGGAAGGAAGTATGGAGTATCCTTAACTCTAATGAGATCTCCCATTTGATCCTGCAATCCCATTACTGGGTATCTACCCAGAAGAAAAAAAAAATTCTTTTATCATAAGGACATTTGCACTAGACTGTTTATTACAGCTCAATTTACAATTGCCAAAACATGGAAACAACCTAAATGCCCACCAACCCAGGAATGGATTAACAAGCGGTGGTATATGTATACCATGAAATGCTGTTCAGCCATTAAAAAAGATGGAGACTTTACATCTTTTGTATTAACCTGGACAGAGGTGAAACATATTCTTTGTAAAGCATCACAAGAATGGAGAAGTAAGAATCCAATGACTCAATTCTAATATGAAGGCAGTAGATGATCTAATACAAGGGATCGGGTAGGGGAATGAGGGAGTGGGGAGTGGGAAGGAGGGGGCATGGGGAGGTCATAATGCATGGCACCATGGGACGCCACTACAAGAGGGACTTTACCTAACAACTGCAATCAGTGTAACCTAATTCTTTGTACCATCAATGAACCCCAAATAATAAACAAAGTAATTATTTTCATCAAACCATGTGATATAACCTAAAACAAGGTTTTACTGTTATTTTAAATGAGTTATTAGATATTTTGAGCTTTATCTCAGTTTTAATTTCAATATTATAAATACTGTTGGATAGAATCCTTAGAAACAAATGTTCTTTATAATTACTGATAATTACTATGAGTGCAAAGGGGTTCTGAGACACTGTTTGAGGAGTTTTGAGAAATGCTATTCTGAAGGTTAAATGAGATGTTATCTCCTAGAATAAGGCCATGCAGCATGGACATTCAGTAAAAGTTTCTCAAACGATATTGACTGTGGTAAGGCGATATACAATAATTTTGTATGCTATTATATGCATGCTTCTAGTCTTTATAATTTGTTAAATGGTACAATATAAATATGCAAAAAAGGAAAAAAAATCCTAAAGTGTAGTTCTGTAGTGAGTAGAGATTGATCTGTATATAGGTTTTGATGACATTTTGACATGATTTTTTTTTTTTTTGAAAGTTTAGACCCTATGGGTTTTGTTATTTCCTGGGACTGCTAAGGCACAACAGCATAGTAATTCCTTTTAGAATGCAGCCACATTTTATATAGCAATAAAAATATACTCAGATTATTTAACAAATGATGCATGCAAAAATGTAACTAACATAGATCATGCACTTCCATTTGAATTTTATACCACATATAAGTGATTTAGTATTCCATTCATTCATGTAGTCACTCACCCACTTTTATTTGTCCTTTTATCCAACACATATGTATTGATGACCTATTATATGCCAGGCCCTGTGATCATTTCTGGGATGCAGTGGTACTTGACAGTTCTTGCCCTTATCAATATTACAGTTATACTAAATATAACATCAACTAAAAAAGAAAATAATGGGGCGGCGCCTGTAGCTCAAGGAGTAGGGAACCAGCCCCATAGACCAGGCCCCGCCCAAAACTGCAAAAAAAAAAAAAAAAAAGGAAAAGAAAATGAGCATACAAGATGTAACTATCAATTCTCTAAATTGCTACCAAATTTTAAAAGAGGAGACGTAACCTTTTTTAAATTTTCAATTACATCTCTGCAAACCATGCATATCATGAAGGAAACATATTAAGGAGTAAGGAGAATGTGATTAGGTGAGGAACAGCAGATGATGGCAAGCTAGCAAATGATGTGCTTTTGAAAAGCATGAACACACAAAAAAAATTATGACTGCAAAGATTCTGTGTGTTTGCAATAATTAGCCAGGTGTGGCCCTGCTGATAGTGCTTGGCAGAATTATAGAACAGAAATGGAAAGTTTGCAGAGGATTCTAATTTAAATAGAACAGCTATTCTGTGTAAGGAAAAGTGTAAATGGGGAAAAGTGTAAATAACAGCTGGCAGTAGTTATATGTCTCAAAGATCCAAATAGTGTTCCATTTTGAATATAGGTTAAAGTAGATATGCTATGTCAGTGCTCTCTTTAGGATATGGAATCCTATATAAAAAGGAACTGGTGTGATTTTACGTTTCACAGAATGTAGGTGCCCTAGGTTGAATGACTTGATAAAACTATCATGAACTACTGGGAAAACTTTATTATATCAGAAGTGTGTTTTTGTCAATTAACTGTACTTCTATTCCTATATCAGTTTTTAGAAGTCTATCCCTATATCTGTTAACAGGAAAAGTAAGTATCATAACCATCTCCATTCCATAAGTAGCAATATATCATACTAGTCTTTAAATACAAAATGATAGTGCCATGTGAAAAGCACTTGAAAATTTATATTCTTTCATTTGCAATGAATAGCACTTCTGGGTTAACATGTTCTAGGCTGTGGAAATACGAATCAACATATATGCCACTTATTTTTCAGAAGGAATATGCAACTTCAGTTTCTCTCTCTAACTTATATTTTCAAGCACATTTATGTTTTATAATGATTGTTATTCTTATAAAATTGATCCTTAGTGATAGATAAATATTTGGCTTGCCATTGTTTAGTAAACAAGATTTGAACAATCTCAAATTACATTAGGAAGCATTTTTAATTTTGATAATTTCCAATTGAAGGGAAAAAAGAACAATTGGCATTATGTATGTTTACCTGCTTAATTGTGAAGTTTGGAAACTTGGAAACTGTTCTTTTTTTAGATTACAGCACTCTCAGTAAACCAAATCAATGATTGTGGGAGAGTCTTAGATTCACAGATCCTCAGCACTGGAAGGAATTTACAGTCCCTTAGTTTAATGGTCTAATGATCATGATTTGCTTGGTAGTCTGTATTACTGAATACTTTTGGTGACAGAGATTTCGTTAATCTCTTAGACCTCCAATTCTGTCTTGATGTGTCTGATTGTCATACCTTACACACTTAGCTATGGCATTTTCTCTTTAAACACAGTTAGGAGCTCAGGTGAGTTTTTTTGTTTGTTTGTTGCCTTCTAGTAAGGGGATTTCATCAGCTCTCAAAAAGTAGTACAGACTTTTTCTTTTGATAGTCACATAATAAATAAAAATATTTTCCTCTGATTTTAGTTATTGTTTTGTTAACAAATAAAACTTTAGTGTTTGACTTTCTTGATACCTGCCATTTTTTAAAATTTCATGATAGTCATTTTTAATGGTCCATGATTGCATGCATCATGCATGAATTTTCAAAATTGGTCCCTTCCCTTCCCTTCCCTTCCCTTCCCTTTCTTTTCTTTCTTTTCTATCAGAGTCCCATAGAAATCTCTGGGTAGCACTCCTGAGTATGCTTTGAATTTCCCTCTTTTTAGAAGTTTATCCTTGGAATAAATTTACATTATGTGTTTACAATTATAGTTTTTTGTTTGTTCGCTTCATGCAATAGAAGTAGACAGGAATTTTTTAGAGGAATGTGTTTCCTAACATTTGAAGCACATACCTTTATCTGTTCTTCCTGCCATCTCATACCTACATGGAGAGATCTGCTTCTGGATTCCTGTAGAATTTACTAGCCTAAACAATAACTTCCAATGAAAACATTTTTCCTACTGACAGTAAAATAAAAATACTGTATCATATATTTCATCATTATAGCCCAATTTAGCTGTGATTCTTGGATAACACTAAATTTATTTTCTTGCTGTTTAAGAACCGTTGGCATTTTATCTTGTGCCTGGACACTCAGGGATGCTGCATTGCAACACACAACATAACCTCTGGTAATTGGCTTTAATTCCCATTATATTCTACTTGACAACCATGGTAAAAATATGAAGGAAATAGGAATATTTTCATTACATTATCTCACTTTAATATCTGCTTGAAGTTCGGTTGTATATGAAAGTTAAATTACTTTCATTGTGGTGCCCAGTTTGCACACAGCTTTTCTGGCATAGGCGATCCTTTCCCCCAGCCCGTTTTGAGTTTACTTTGCTCAGCATTTTGAAGTAGATGACTCTTGGGCCTAAGTCAGATTTTGAGTCCTTCACTGAAGAATCCTTGTTCTTAAAATTTCTTTCAGGGAAGGCTTCATTAAGTTTTTCCTTGATATTTCTTCCATGCATTTGAAAGAAATACAAGTTCATGTTGTTGTTGTTTTTCCTGGTGCCTTATTTATTTTATTTCAAAGTATTACAAATATTTTAGGATATATGGATCACTTTTATAATGCTTGAATAATTTTTTTTTAAATTTTTGTGAGATGCAGGGCCAGTTCATCCAGGGTTCCTAAACCAGTTGTTGGGGAAATAGATATACATATGTAGTGAATATAAGAAAAGGATTTGACTAAATTTCCTTAGCTTTGATTCGAAGTTAGGTGGAACTGGTAACAATTTGATGAGATGATATTTAGGTGTATGGGGAAGGTTGACACAGTAAAACTAGATTTAGAGTCAGTAAACCTGGGTTCAGTCCCTAATTTGAGTTTTAGTTAATCTCTTTGCATTTTTTCAAAAGGTATGTAACTCTCACACAAAATTTCTGGGAGGGTTAATTGAGATGGTATCTGTTAAAATTCCCATCGTAATAGCACACAATAGATATCAAATAAATAGTATTTAAATCTGAATCTACATGGAAGATAAATTTTGTTTGCTTTGGAGTTTTCATAAAATATATGCTTGGCTTTAATATAGTCAGCTATCAACTTCTGAAATACTGTGGTCTACACTCTCTCCGTTGAGTCAGATTGAATAGAAACTTGGCTGCAATGACAACTCTTTGTCCTCTGTGATGCACCAAAAGCACCTTGTCTTCATTCCTCATAGGCTACCCATCCTTGCCCTGCAGCAGGAAGGGGCACCATTCTGGTAAGCTCTGCTCCTCAATATTAACACTCCCTTTCTTTGTTTAAATCAGATGATCCTCTTTTCAGCCTGCTGTATCTGTGGACTCAGTGGTGACAACCTGAATTTTCAGTTCCTTCAGGCAGTCACAAAGAAAATCTTGTCCCAGTATCCTCTACACCTGGCCTCCATGTCTCTTGCTTGCATTGGGATTGGGGGCTGCACTCTCTCTTCCTGGCTCTAAATAATTTTTATAAGTATGCCTACCACCAAGATAGTGTTCATTGTACACATTAGGTAGGTATCCGTGCACCCACTCTTTTCTCCTCCTCTTGTGTCATTTCCTTTGAGTTTTATTATATACTAAGAACATGTGTCATCACTTAGTTCCAATTTAACAGTGAATATATATGTTCTCCAGTTCTATCCACATTTTTTCAAAAGGCATTAAATCATCTATTTTTCTAGCTGAGTAGTATTGCATGGTATACATATGCCATATTTTGTTAATCCATTCCTGAATTGATGGGCATTTGGGTTGATTCCACATGTTTTCAACTGAGTTGTACTGCAATAAACATTTAAGTACAAGTATCTTTTTGACAAAATCACTTCTTTTCCTTTCAGTAAACCTAATAGTGGGATTCATGGTTCAAATAATAGGTCTACTTTAGTTCTTTGAGGAATCTCTATACTATTTTCTAAGAGATTGTACTAATTTGCAGTCTCTGAAATAGTGTGTAAGCGTTTCTTTTTCTCTGTATCCATGCAAGCATTTATTGGTTTTTGGAGTTCTTAATAAAAGACATTCTGTTGATATTTCATTGTACTTTTAATTTGCATATCTCTGATAATAAGTTAGGTTCATATGCTTACTGGCCATTTGCCTATTTTCTTTTGAAAGGGTTCTTTTCATGTCTTTTGCCCACTTTTTGATGTGATTATTTGATTTTTTTCTTGCTGATCTGCTTGAGTTCATTGGAAATTTTGATTATTATCCCTTTATCAAATGTATAGCTTTGTGAGTATTTTCTTATATTCTGTAGGTCATCTCAATTTTCTCTGCTGATTGTTTCCTTGGCTGTGCAGAAGCTTTTTTAATTGATTCAAGCCAAATTTATTTATCTTTGTTGTTGCTATGATTGTCATTGTCATCTTCTTCAAAAATTCTTTGTCTAGCCTGATATCTAGAATAATTTTTCCTATATTTTCTTTTAGAATTCTTATGTTTTCATGCCTTATGAGGAGCCCTTAGCCTGTAGCACATGCCTGCTGAGGAGAGAGGGCCTCTCACCAAATTCTTAGTTCAAACTCCTTTCCAGTTGCAGTGAGGCAGGTCAGGGACAGAAGCATCTGATTGGAAGAAATATAGCTCTCTACTCTCATGGCACTGTCCTTTGAAGAGATCCCCATATGGAATTTCCCAGCTCCAGAATTATTCAAGTTCTCTCCATTATTTTGTCTTTTCTGCCAGACTTGGGCTCCTGGGTTGGGAAAACCTTCAATAAACTTGGTAGCCTGCTAGTCACTGAAGGCTTGTGGAATGGAGAAAGGGATCCTCCATTAGCCTTTCCCTTGGCTCCAAACCACTCTAAGTTTGATTCTTGCCAACATCTTTCCTTTATCTTTTTCCTTTTCTGCATTTCAGTTTTCCTCTGTGAAATCCTCGCAGGCTCTAGCACCTCTCTCTATGATCTATCTATATCTGAACTGAATCTCTTCTCTTTTATCTGAAATCCTATCTTACCTTCAGGATGGCCTGGACAGTGATGTCTTTAGTTGTCCATCTTCCCCTCCATAGGATCTTTTAAAGTTAAATATGCAGTTTATTATTTCCATAGTGCCACATTGTTTTCCAGATTTTTATTTTTTTATTTTTTGCCTTATGAATTATGGTTTTTCAGATGATTAAATCCTTTTTATTTATTTATTTATTTTTTTTGCAGTTTTTGGCAAAAAAACTGGGCTGGTTTGAACCTGCCACCTCTGGTATATGGGGCGGGTGCCCTACTCCTTTAAGCCATAGGCACCGCCTGATGAAATCTTATTAGAATGATAACTGATCTTTTGTTTGGATAACTCAGTTCTCATTTTTCTCCCTTCACTTTGCTCTGACCTGTGATTTAATATATTAAAATCTTGGCGATGGTATTTTAGAAACCAGTCATGGCTAAGATATTTTCAACATAACAACATTCATTAGCTTCTCCTCTGTAGGTGTGTTCTCTAAATACTTTATGAAACAAAGAACTTGACTTACTTTGTCTTAAACTAAAAAAAAAAAAAATTAATGAAAAAATATAGTTCCGTTTGGTAATATATAGGACATCAATGAAATTACTCATTAAATTAAGTTAATGAGTCACTTAATGAGCTTTATTTTTGTTTTTTGGTTATGATTTAGTGAGTTCTAATCATCTATTTTAGGAAGGATCTTAAGAAGTTTATGCAAATGTGCTACTCTCTTTCTTTTATATGACTACTAATTGCCAACTTTTTCTCATAAATCTAATTTTTTAGATTGTTAGAAGAGTAGCAGTGAAAACTGCTCTGTACTCCATTGACCTATAGTTGATTTTGCTACATTTTACAAAGAGAATTAAAGATGTACTTAGTCATTATTCTTCTCAAGTTCAAAGAAAGGAACACCTTTAGTTGCCTACCTTACAACAATTGACCACCTGCATATTGCCTCATCCTCAATATTTTCAACTAATTTTGGGATTGTGAGTGGGAGGGAGTTCCATTCCATTCTCTTGTTTGTTTATGTAGAAGCATGTGACCATCTAAGGAAAGGCTCTGGGGCAAGTTAAAGGGGAGAAAGAGAGTGAGACTGAGGAGGGGTTGAGGAGAGTGAGATAATGGTTTTACTTTTGTCCATAGAATGTAATGATTTTTGTTAGATAATTTTCTTGACTGCAATGGCCATCTTCCTCTTCTGAGATGAACTAAACTATAACCTAAGGGTGACAGGGTGAAAGAAATAACTGGCATTCTTGAAGATGTAATTCTCCCATCCTTTGAGCTGTCTTACTTTAGTAATTAAGTCCTTATTGTCTTATGAAAGAATAAATCACATTATTCCTTTAAAATGTTTGGTTCAGGTCTTATATTTGTAGTGAAACATACAACATTTCATCCTATGATTAAAGAGCTTCAATTTCTTGAGCCCCTTTCATTCACCTGTGATTGGAGCCTCCACTTTATTAACATTTATTTCCTTTAAAGTTTAATTTTATATTTATTTCCTTCTCTCCTTCCTGCAAGTAGAGAAGATGATACACTAAAAATGACAGGATAATAAATTGAAAGAAGAGAGTTGGTGTGATCTTCTATGCAGAATGTTATAGGAATTAAGAAATAGAAAGCAATTGAATTTATATCACAGTAGGTGTCCTATTTCAAATCACTGTCCAATAAGCTAAATGTATGTTACACTAAATATGTATATATCCTAAAAGTGATTCTATAAGTTCCCAGAGTATTGTTAAATAAAAAAAAATCAACATTGAAATTATTTTAATAATTTTATATCCCAAAACTCAGTAATGCAAAATATGTCACTGTACTTTTTCTCTAAAACCGAAGCTTAATCTTTATCTTGGGCTTCCATTTTCTTTGATAGCAGGAAACCTTTTTAACTCTTCCCAGAAAATCCACCACTTCCAAGGACATTCACTGAGAATATAGTGCATTTTAGAGTTAAGCCTAGTCCAATTCAGACTTTTCCCTTTTTATCTATTTTGTTGTTGTTGTAGAACCTGCATGCCTGTGGTTTTTATAGTATTATGAATTTCATGAAGGAGTGTTTCCACACTCATTCTGTGGTGGCATCCTTTGAGAAACCATTAACCTACCACTGCGTTGAATCATGAGCACCTCTCCACAGTGGTTCTTGTCAAGAGAGCCATTGTCCTCTTGCACTCTCAGTGATGCTCAACGGCTTTTCTTTAATGTAATTTTCAGATTCATTTGTGCCACTGGCTTGCCTTCATTACATCCTATACCCTTTTAATGTTCCAAGGGACAGTTCACTCCTCAGGTAGGGAATTCAAGGACATCAACAAGACTTTCTGTTCTTAACGTTGCATGCAGTGGTCTTATTTCAGGCTAGAACTCAAATAGATACTCGAGGCTATGTCCTATACTTTTTGAGGTCCAGAAAATATTTTTTAAAAATAGAAACAATTTATACACCACTGAATATTTATAAAATTTAAAATGTTTATAAGAGGTGAGTTGAATATCCCTCTTAATAATTGACATATTTGAATACAACAAAGTAGAAACTTTCAAAACCTTAGTTTTGCCACTACTAAAAGCATTTGGAATGGAATGTTTGTTTTCTAAGAATTAAAGCTTCCAACAACAGTTTAGGTAGACATTTATCTTCTCTCCTTACTACCAGATCCCAGTATTAATCAATTTCCTCCTCAATCACCTGTGCAAATAAATACATCTTTATTTCATTACAGCTGTACCTTTTATTACAACTGGATCTCCATGACTAAGTCCTGCTTATATAGAAAACAACATATGACTCTCTCCTATTTATTGTCATTTGGAAGTTGAGGATATATTCTAAATTACAAGGGTTTTTTTGTAGTAAATAGATAAAAAAGTACATAGCCCTCTATTTAGTATCAATTAATAAGTAAAATACAATGCTTATGAATTTGCTCTAACCCATTTTGTTTTAAATTTTTCTGTTTTATGTATAGTTGACATAATTATACATTTCTGGAGTACAGTATAGCAATGTTTCCATTCCTGTATACATTGTACATGTGTATGATTAATGCAGGTAACTAGCATATTCATCACTTTAAACATTTATCATTTCTTTGTGATCGTAATATTCAAAATCATCTCGTCTAGCTATCTTGAAATATTCAATACATAGTTATTAGCGTTATTAGCTATTACCAGCTTGCTGTGTGATACAACAACAAACCTTATTCTTCCTATCTGGTTATAAATTTTAGAATGTTGGTCACTTACCTTAATGAGAAATCATTTTCCAATATTTTTTAGGGATTAGTCAGCCTTCTAGGATCTCTGTAGTAAAATTCTCTGTTATAACTTTGTACTCTCTTAAAAGTCATAATTTTTTTATCCTAGTAAAAAAATTTAAAAAGATAGGACTGTTAACTCTTATTATCCAATAAATAACTTCATCACATCAATGCACTTTTCAGAAAAACATGTTTTCTATTACGTATATGAAAATCCATATTCCTAAGAAATGGAACTTTGCAAGTGTTACATATTTCTGAAAAATATTTATTCAAAAACTGTACTAGCTAAATGTTGTTGCTGTTAATTAGCTTTGAATCTATCATGAAAGAGATAATGGAGCTGGAATTGGAGGCATCATTGCCAGTCATTTATGCTCCAGGGCATAAATTTAAAGAAAATAACAGCTATCTCCCCTTTGAATCAGAGATTTGATTTTAGGAAAAACCTTATGAATCTCCCTGGTCATCTATAGCTGGGGTAATACTTCAAAATTTCATAATAGCATTTTGAGCATAACTTCTGACTCCTTTTCATCTTTCCGTTTTCTAAAAGTTTCGCCTCATTCATTTTCTTAAAAGAAACAAAATCAGGGTTAGCTCACTGAAGTCATTCTTGACTTTTGCAAGCATGTAATATACTAAATTTTTGTATACATTTTATGGGTAGAGTGCTCAAAGTATGGAGTGCTTTGAATACCTCCCTGTGAATCACACCGATGTAAATTTGTCCCTATATGTGGTGGAGCAATAGATAAAATGCAGACACAGTCTTTCTACGTAAGTCTGATTTTCTTTTTGGAAACTACATACCTCTTAGCTTTCTTCAAGTCTTTTCCTTTACTGGCTTTCCCTTCCTCTGTTCTTCAACCAATCAATCCTTCTTTGAAATATTTGCCAATTCCTTACCATTTTCAATACTATATTGTTGACACTTCAGGAAATACTCTAAATAAAGATTGTTATATATACATGAACCTAGATTGATCTTTCAAATTATAGAAGGGTTTATACCTTTTCTATAAAAAGTCTTTTGCTTTGGACGGCACCTGTGGCTCAAAGGACTAGGGCACTGGCCCCATATGCTGGAGGTGGTGGGTTCAAACCCAGCCCTGGCCAAAAACCGCCAAAAAAAAAGTCTTTTGCTTTTTTCTATGCATAAAAAAAGAAGAAGAAAAGTACCAGAATGTCTTCACATTTGTATGCATCATCTACTGCCACCCTGATGCTGAGTGACAAACCACTACAAAACTTCGTTTCATAGAACAAGAATAATACGTATTGATTGCTTACATATCCAGATTAACCTGGGGGGGTTGGTGAGATGCTTCAGCTGATGAAGCTTGGGTTTGATCAAAATTCTAGAGGTTGGCTGGCTATTGGCTAATACAGGGTGAATCAAATAGTTAGCTCTACTCCTTAATTTAGCCTTTTTTTGCATAAACCAGGACTTGCTTTGGCTGTTCCCGTCACAGTCATAAAAGTGGGGCAAACCCACAAGAGCAAAAGAGGAAAAAATGCAAATGAAAATGTAAGCATTTTCAATCTTCTTGTATGTTAACATCCATTATCTAAAGAAGTTCATATAGTGAGGCCTAAAATCATTATAGTAGAGTACTTAAAAGTTATCTAGCAGGGCAGTGCCTGTAGCTCAAAGGAGTAGGGTGCCGGCCCCATATGCCGGAGGTGGCGGGTTCAAACCCAGCCCCTGCCAAAAACTGCAAAAAAAAAAAAGGAAAAAAAGTTACCTAGCAAAGGAAGAAGATGCCAGGAGGCATACAAATTGGGAACCAATTTTATAATCTACCTGTAAATGCATAAATCAGCAAGTATTAATATTTAAGAAAGTCTAAGGAATTCAACTCTAATTCAGGAATTCTGGAGATTTTCAGAGAATAAACATGATTTCTATGCTAAACAAGCTCATATTTATTGTCTATACTGATGATAAAATTCAAATACTGGTTATTGATTATTTGCCTAAGCTGCTGACATGACTGTTAATAACTGACCTAAATTTCAGCTAGTTGCAATTGTGCAATAAGACATCATGCGGTAACAAAGGGAGACTTAAACTACCAGGTGATGGGTTATTCAGAGATGAAAAACTGAAAAAATTAGACATAAAAAACTTTGTCATGGAATTTTGAAGTTGAAATTATGTTATAGCTTTAAAGTAGTTCTAAAACTGTTCCTGGTGTTCTAGGAGAAAAGGTGTAAGGACCATTTTAAGATTGGAACAAATGCAGAATCATGAAAAATTTCCTACCTTCTTCTCTCTACCCTTCCCTCCTTCTTTCCCTCTCTTTTTCCTTTCTCTTCACCTTTTTCTTAATTGTTTTTTGTACAAAATAATGTCTGATTTAAACAGTTATCAAAAGATAAAGGTATCTAAATGCGTATTGTCAAGAGAAATAAATAATCTAAAACTCTTTAAAATAAGTACACAGAATTATTTCCTTTAGGTGATATTTGATTGTCATTATCCATTTGATTTTTATTATTAAATCATAGCTGTGATATCATTTGATTTTGTTCTAGCATGCAACATTATCATCATAGTGCTTTATGTCATAATTTAAAAGTTTATAGGATCCAGACATGAAAACCCTAGACAATATAAAATTTATTAATCTTTCTGCCATGTTTTGGCCTTGTATAACATATGATCTAAATTAGGTGTGATCATGAGTGATCATTATACAAGTCCATTCTCATGTTTGACTGCTCTTTCTGAATTATACTTCAACTTTTGTATATTTGTTTGCATTCCTCAAATATTCTCTTTAATTTGAGGCTTATCACATGTTTTTCTCTCTGATTAGAAACTATCTGTTTCTCTCAAACTTATTCCTTTCAAATTCTCAAGTCAAGAAAGAATTTAAGTCCCATGAGATAATGCATAATGTCTACATTATTCACTATTGAGTTCCCAATTCTTACTAGAATATCCAATATTAAGGTAAGATTACAATAAGTATTACTGAAAGAATATAGTATGCTTGTTTTATTTTTAACAATTTTTACTGCAAAATATTATAGGGTACACATGTTTTTGGTTACATGGATTGCTTTTGCAATGCTTAATGCAAAAGCATTAACATTTGTTAATGTTCCTGTCACCCAAATAGTGTTCATTGTAACCAGTAGGTGGCTTTTGCCCATCTATTCCTTGCCCTCCCTCTTGCTTGATTTCCACTGAAATTTACTGTGCACACGTGTGCTCATTGGTTAGCTGTAATTTGACAGCAAGTACATGTGGTATTTGTTTTTCCATTCTTTAGATACTTCACTTAGGATAATAGTCTCCATTCCCATCCTAATTCTTGCAGAAGGTAGTTCATCCTTTTATATGGCCGAGTAGTACTCCATATTATACATAAACCACATTTCCTCAAGAATTAATGGGCACTTGAGTTGATTCCATATCTTTGCAATTGTGAATTGCACTTCACAGTGCAGGTGTCTTTTGATGAAATGACTTCTTTTCTTTTGGATAAATATTCAGTAGTAGGATTGCTGCATTGAATGGTAAGTCTACTTTTAGTTCTTTGAGGAATCTCTATACCCTTTTCTATAGATACTGTACTAATTCGCAGTCCCATCAACAGTATAGAAGAGTTCCTTTCTCTCTGCATCCAAGCAAGCATCTATTGTTTTTGAACCTTTTATAAAAGCCAATGTATCAGGGGTAAGGTAACATTTTATTGTGGTTTTAATTTGCATTTCCCTGATGATTATTTGAGCAATTTTTCACATATTAATTGGCTATTTGTTTATCTTCTTTTGAAAAGTTTCTGTTCATGCTTTTCGCCCACTTTTTCATGGGGTTGTTTGATTTTTCTTGCTGATTTGCTTGAGTTCTTTATGGATTCTGGTTATTAGACCTTTACCAGATGTATAGGTTGCAAATATTTTCCCACCTTCTACAGATTATCTATTTGTTCTATTAATTGCTTCCTTAACTGTGCAGAAAGGTTTTAATTTAGTCAAGTCCCATTTATTTAATTTTTTTTCTCCTATAATTGCCTTTGGAGTCTTAACTGTAATTCCTTGCCTAGGATAATATCTAAAACAGTTTTTATAACATTTTCTTCTAGAATTCTTATGCTTTCATGCCTTACATTTAAGCCTTTTATTCATCTTGAATTAATTTTTGTGAGTGGTGGCTAATTTTCCCAGCTCCATGTGTCAAATAGTACTTGTTTTTCCCAATAAGGCTTCTTGTTGTCTCCTTAGTCAAAGATAAGGTTACAAAATCAACATACACAAATCAGTAGCATTTCTATACACAAATAACAGTCAAGCTGAGAGTCAAATCAGAGATTCAACATCATTCATAGTACTTACTTGCTACAGAATAAATAAAATTCCTAGGAATATACTTGACCAAGGAGTTGAAACATCTCTACAAACACTAAATTATTAATCACTAAAGAAAGAAATGATAGATGATACAAACAAGTGGAAAAATATATCATGGTTGTGGATTGGTAGAACCAACATTGTTAAAACATTCATAGTACTCAGAGCAATTAAAAGATTCAATGCAACATCCATCAAAAAATACCAATATAATACTTCACACATCTAGAAAAAATAATTTTATGCTTTGTTTGAAACCAGAAAAGAGCCCAAATAGCCAAAGCAATCTTAGGCAGAAAGAATCAATCTGCAGGCATCACATTACCACACTTCAAACTATACTACAAGGCTATAATAACAGAAACAGCATGGTATTGGCATAAAAACAGAGGCACAGAATGGAATAAATCTGAGAACCTTGATACATTTGCTTTATAATTTAAGAAATTGTGTTTCTCTGCCTCATGTTTTGTTTTATTTGATGCCCTAGATGGACTCCTTTTTGATTCTTGATTCTGTCACTGCATGATAATCTAAACCGAGTAAGCTCTGCTGTTTGGAACCCATAAAGCTCTTGAGATTTTCTTGCCCTACTCCTATGCTCAGTTCAAACTCCATTGGCTTGTTCAGCACTTGGAGCTCCTGCTTGTCTTTATTGCTAAGAATGTAGCACATCGTAATAACGTTTGTTATGTACCAAGGTTTTTTTTTTTATATACATTTAAATATATTCTTTAGATAAAATTTTGTAACTATTTTAATATTATTATTTGTGAGTTCTTTTTTATTTCAAAATATTAAGGGGGTTATGAGTGTTTTAGGTTAAATGGTTCATTTTTGCAGTGCTTGAGTCTTGCCTTTTGGTATGTCTGTCACCCAAATAGTGTTCATAACACCCAATAGTTGGTTTATATCCTTTCCCTATACCCCCTCTCTCCAAGCTGCTTTCCATTGAGCTTTACTTCCCTCTGTGTGCCTGTGTCTTCATCAGTTAGTTCTCATTTAATGCGAGTATATGTGATATTTGTTTTTCCATTTTTGAGATACTTCATTTAGAAGAATGATTCCAGTTCCATCCAGATTGCTGCAAAGGTCTTAATTCATCTTTTTATGACCAAATATTACTCCATACTGTACATAATTCACATTTTATTAACCTACTCATGAATTCTTAGGCACTTAGGTTGATACTACATCTTTGCAATTGTGAATTGTGCTACTATAAACATTCAAGTGCAGGTGTCTTTTTGATAAAATGACTTATTTTCCTTTGCGTAAATACCCAGTACTAAGATTGCTGTATCAAATGGTAGGTCCACTTTTAGTTCTTTGAGAATTCTTCATAGTGTGTAAGCCTTAAAGTATGGAATTCAGTGTGTATGTGAACTATCTTGAATATTATGTGTGTTATACTTGGAAAGCACTACAAACAAATTATAAATATAATCAAAATATTTAACCAAAATTTTCAAATGAAAAATGTTAGCTAAAATGGAAAACATATAGCTACTTTTAGCTCAATGCAAATGGTAGACCTTAGTGATATTTTCAACAGACACCAAATATTGTATCCTTGTGAAGAACCAAACACATACTGTAGCAATAGATCATTGGATCTCTGAAATCTATAAATTCTTTATAATGGCTACATATGTCCTTTATTAATTACCTCAGTCATATGATCTGGCAGCATTTGGAAAACCTTATGTTCTACTTCTATGAAGGATGTCCTTAGTCATTAACTCATATTTTTCATGAATAATTTATTATTAATATTTAGTTTCTCAGTGGGTATTAGTGCAACAAAGATAAGTAAAATGTATGTAGATAGGTGTAACTATACAATAAAAGAAGCATTCCTTTAATTTAAAATATAGTCACCCTTAAAAAGAGAGCACTTTGCTAATTATTCACATATATATCAGTAGATTTAGATTCTTGATCACAAGTGTGAGATCTCAAAAGTACAAAACATTAAGCAGTAGGAAGGTGAAGCACCATATGGTAGCAAAGTTGTGAACAACAACAAAAAAATTACAATTAATATTTATCAACTCTGTCTTTTAGATTCTCTACTATAAGGAATGTAACATAAACTTTCTATATACTTTAGAATTGAAATATTATCATGTCAAATTTACAGTGTTTTGATGAGTACATTTAATTGGTACAAAATGATTTTTAATAAGCTAAGAACAAGTATCATTACACTAGCCACCAAATAGCAATGATTCACACATCATAGCAGGGGATAAATTAATGGTTTGTTATGCTAAATTGAATTGAAGCTTTTGGTCCCAATAAACAATGAAATATGCCTTATATATTGAAACGTTTTAGAATGATATAGTTTAATTTTAAAGGAGAGGAAATAGTCTAGATTCCTGTTTACAATGTTAAAATCATTGTATTTGCTACAGAAACAAGCTTAAATTTGCAGCAAATATAATTTATTTGCTTACTCCTTTCCAACATCAGTATCTAACTGATATTTTATGATATCAGAGTCATAGGCACATGAAACCACTAAGTTTTCTGTGTAGACCAGGGAGAAAGAATCAGTAACAATTCAGCAAAGGCTTTGGACAAGTTGGCCTCTAAGCCAAAAAACATGTAACTCAGTGTTCTAGGAATGTTGGTGACAATTACTGAGATATACATCAAATATTCATGTAAAATTAGAACCAATTTTAGTTTCCCCAGACAAAAGTATTTTCCTAAAAATTGTGAGCTATGTCTATATTTATATATCTATATCTATAGATGTATATATGTATACATAAATATACAGATGTACTATATATATACATACATCCTTACTTGGATGGGATGCTTGTATAATGACCTCCAATTAATATAAAATATGTAAATATATAATATAAATATTGCTATGAACAGAGTATTTAAAAGAGAGTAGATATTAGGAAAGTGTTGATAAGTATAACATAGTCAAATATGGATTATAAATTAATAGTCTTAGAAATAATTCTTTTGAATGGTGGCTCTTTTGATAAATCATTTTTATTTGGCTTAAACATCAACTTTGTTTTATCTGATAGATAATTTGAATGTCCTGCTCTTGATATTTACCTATAATTTATGATAGATAAGAGTTTTAATTATACTATTACCAGTTTTAAAAAATTCTACATTAATCAATCAGTTTATTGTAAAATTAATATTGATTAAATTTTATAATTAATAAATATTAACAGTGCTCACTAAAGAAGTTCCTAATTTGTAGAGAAAAATTTATACTTAAATAAAATTATACTGATGTATAATTTGGATATAATGATGTGTTCAAATTTTAAATGTATAGTTTGAGAACTTTTAACAAATATAAGCACTCACATAACTATCACTCAAATCAGGATATTGAATGTTACCATCCCCCTGAAAGTTCATTCATGCTCACTTATAATTTCCCATCATAAAAACCTACTAGTTTTTGTTATAATAGCTTAAAAATCTCATAAATGTATATACTTTTTTTGTTTTGCTTCTTTCACTTAATATAGTATTTTTGAGATTAATCTGTTTTATGTTTCATGACTGAATTAATTGTATTGTGGGGTAATATTTCAATGTATATAGGTATTACAATTTGTTAACATTAATGTTATAACACTTGTTTCTCTAGTTTTTTTTTTTCTGTTATGAATAGAGCTGCTAGTAACATTTTTGTACAAGTCTTTTGTGAAAATATGTTTTCATTTCTCTTGGCTAAACAAAATAGAGGTGAAATTAAGTTGCATGTCTGAGTTATAAGAAATTGCCAAATAGTTTTCTAAATTGATTATATAATTTTATACTCTCAGCTGGAAAATTTATGTGTTCCAATGTCTTAGTCTGTTTGGGCTGCTACAGCAACTTGTCAGAGGCTGGGTAGCTTATGAACAACAGAAATTTATTTATCATCGTTTTGAAGGCTGGAAGTTTGAGACTGCAGTGCCAGCGTGTTTCAGGTCTGTGGAAAGCCCTCTTCTAAGTCGCAGATTTCTGATCTCTTATTGTATCCTCACCGGGAGTGAAGAGTGTGAGCTCGCTCTCTGGCCTCTTGTTACAAGGGCATGGATTTCAGTTACAAGGACTCTACTTTCATGATGTAATTACCTCCCAAAGGCTTCATCTCCAAATATTATCACATTGGCTTCATCTCCAAATATTATCACATTATTTATTTCAACAAATAAATCTGAGGAGAACACAAACATTATATCTATGAGGGGAACACAAATATTCCAGATCCTCCCCAAACACCACCATTGCCAATTTAAGAGTCTAGTAGGTATAAAAGTGTACATCATTGTGATTTTAATTTGAATTTCTGTGATGATTGATAAAAAGAATATTATGTATTTCTGAGGTAACTACTTTAACAGATATATGCATCACGAATAGTTTACCCATGTCTATTGATATCTTTTATTTTCTTAATGTCTTGGAAGAATTAGATATTTTTCATAAATTCAATATGTCAATTTCTTTAACCAATTGATATAGGACAAGTGGTATCTCAGCCAGCTTGTGGAGCTGGGGGGCACTGATGGGCTGCCTCCACCTTGGCAATGTTGGTGCCGTGGCAGCAAGCAGCGGAACCAGCAGGCTGGAGGGTGGGCAGGGGGTCCCCATTTCCTAGGCCTGGGAATGAAAGGGATTGTAGCCATTCACTTGTGACCCAAACATGTCCCAGACATAATGTCCCAGACATGCTAAATGTAACTACCTAGCCCTGCTACATGTAACTATTGAGGACCCCATGCAACCCCTAGACAAAGAGCCTACAGACAGATAGACAGAAAGAGAGAGCATTTTTCTCTCCTAACTTGAGTTTTCTCTCTCTGCCAAGCGCTCTGGCACTTCTATATTCTTTTCTGTAAATAAATCCTATCTTACCACTGATCTGTGGTCCATGGATTCATTTCTTGAATCACCGAGACCAAGAACCTACTGAAGAACGAAATTCTAGTATCACAATGATTCATTCTTTTTGAGTCCTAAACCCAAGAAAGAGTCTCTTTGCTTGTTTCTACTGTCTAAGTATTAGTTTTATGTTTTCTTTTCCCTAGAAATTTTATGATTTTTATCTTTTTTGTTTTATTCTATATTTTTTGAGTTAATTTTTGTGTTTTTGTTTGGTAAGAGATAAAGAATAAGAATATTAACTTTTTTTATATGTTCTAGCACTGTTTGTTGAAAACAGTCTTTCCTGATTGAATTACCTTTGTCAAAAACAAGTGATCATATATCTGTGGGTCTACATATGTATAATCTAGTCTGTTTAACTCTTCATTTGTCTTTCCTTATGAATCAATGGTCTTTACTCACATAATCTTAAAGTAAATCTTGAAAAAGTAGAGTATAATCACTCTTAATATTTTCTTTTCTGAAAGATTTTACTACTTTAGTCCTTTGAATTTTCATATCAATTTTAAAAGAAGTTATCATTACCTGCATGAAGAAATGCTGAGATTTGTACTTCCAGAGAAATATAGGAAGTAACAGAGAACAATCTCACTCTCCTATATGAAATAACCAAAACACAACCAAAATACCTGGAACAATCATTTGAAACACTCTGGCTATAAGGAAATGAAGAATAATGATTCCCTGAAGGTGGGAAACAGGAGGAGAGCATAATTTCCCCAGTTTATAGCTTTGTTAAATTTTCTAGGCTGTCGTACAGGGAGGTGAGCACAGGAGGAAATCAGTGGACTCCCAGAAAAAGGGATGTCAAACTGTGTATTTGTGAAGAAGAAAATGATAAGAGGGGAATATCAGAGAGGGGAATATCAATACGTTGAGGGAAAATTCTGGAATTTTCAATAAAAGGGGAATATCAATACGTGGAGGGAAAATTCTGGAAATCTGCAGATGGTCCCTTTGAGTACTCAGCTCAGTACTGATTAGTGCATTTATTAGTATGAAAAGCTACTACTTTTCTACCCTGGGGAAAGAACCACCCAAAGGGATTAGAAGTAACTGTACATAGCCTTGCAGTGGGAGGGATAATGGTGCCTCTTCCCACTAGCCAGGCTGGAAACAAGTTTCATGAGATTTGCATAGAGTACAGAACATTGTTGTCTCAGTATTGGGGAATAATTAGCTACAGAGTGAGCGCTGCTTCTTTCCCACTTTACAAAGCTAAAAGCAACAGACACAATAAGCAAATTGTTTCTAACTAACTTAATTCTGCCCCAAACCACACTCAAGAATATTTGGTTTGGGAAACAAAATTCCCATTACACAATAGGTAAAATTCACAATGTCTGACATCTGACTAAGAAAAATTGACTAAGTGTAGAAAAATGCAGAAAAATATGCTCCATAAGAGAATCATGACTAGAACTGATACCTATTTTTGGGTTACCAGGCAAGGATATTAATACTGTTCTTATACTACATTCCATTAAAAATAATATTGAAATAGAGATAAACAAGATATAAAAGTGATCAAACTTCCAGAAGTAAAATCTTTAGTGAATGATAGAAAATGAACTGATGGAAAAAACACACTGGGTGGGACTGAATCAGATTTGACATCAAAGAAAGAAGCATTCTTTAACTTGAAGTCATATTTTAGGAATTATCTATAATAAAACAGATTTTAAAAATTAATTTTAAAAAATGACCTATCAATGAGCAATAGAATAACGTCAAAAACCTCATAAATGAATAAATGAAGCACCTTAAAGAAAGGAAATATATGGACAGAAAAAAATATTTAGAGAAACACTGACCAAAGTTTTCAAAATTTAATGAAACATAAAATATTACACTAGAGGCATATTTTGATTAAACTGTTCAATGCCAGTGACTAAAAAGAGAGTCATATAATTAGCCAGGGATAAAAGACCCACTTCTCAAAAGTTATGGACCAAAGAACAAAGATAAGGATAACAGCTGAGTAAAAAATGCAAGTGGCATGACTACAGATTAACATGCTTAAAGTACTAATACATGCTGTCAACCTAGAATTCCATACCAACCACAAATATGTTTTCTAAAAGGTGGTAAAATGCTATTTTAGAAAAACAAAACTGAAAGCATTTGTCATTAATATACCCAAATTCAATGAAACAATTAATAAAATTCTTTAATCAGAAAGAATATGATACCACAGGGAAGTATAGATCTACACAGAGAATCAAGAGCACAGCAACTGCAGACAGATGTATGCAATATTATTTCTTTTCACTTAAATCTTATTAAAAGAATCGTAAATATAAAGAAAAATAATAACAATGGCATTTGATTTTATAACATGTAAAAGTAGAGTAAATAATGATAGAAAAAAATTAAAATTGGGAAAATTGAATATTTCAATGTTCTTGGACTTGAAATGATTTATCATGTGAAGGTGGACTGTGATATGTCAAAGATGTAAAATATTGACACTAAGCCAACCAAAAAATAATACACTTACACCCAGTTTTAGTAAACATGAGTTAGCCACAGCCATAAACAGCAAATTGATGCAAAATAAAATTCATACAAAAGAAACCAGCAAGACAAGGAAAAATGGCATGAAAAACAGATGAGACAAATAAAATATATACAGCAAGCTGTTAGTTACACACATAGTCAAATCCATCATCAGATTAAAGGTTAAATCATCTAAATATGAAATTCCAAGCCAGACTTTGTTGGACAGGACAAATGCTCAAATGTATGCTGTCTACTAGAAATAAACTTCAAATATAAATGTATAAATAGGTCAATAATAAAAGGATAGAAATAATACAGTATGTTAAGGAAATATAAGGAAAAGAATGTTAACAGGGATAAGTTTATTTCATAATGATAAGAGTCAATTCATCAAGAGGACATTAAGAATCCTAAACATTTATTTGTCTAATAAGAGAGTTTTAAAATACATGACATAAGCTACACACGAATGGATAGAATTACAGAAAGGAATGAACAAATTCATAAATATATGTTGAAATTTTAATATCACTCTTTTAATAATGGCTAACACAATTAGATTAAAAAATAGATGAATATAGGAAAATGAGAACATTAGAAGCCATATTGACCTCACAGACAAATTAACCAAATAACCAAGTTAACCTAATAATATACACTACCCAATAACAACAAAATATACATTTTTAAAAAATTACTTATAAACATTTATCAATACTTGAGACATAAAGTTCTAACTTTAAAAGATTCAAGACATGTGAAGTATTTTTGATTACCATGGATTAATAACAAGAAATAAATCTCTGAGAAATGCTTGTGTATTTGGTAATTAAATAATATTCTTTTATATAACCCAGAAGTCAAAGAAAAAATAAAAGGAAAACATTATTTTGAATTGAATGAAAATAAAACCACAATATATTACATGTGTTTGATGTTGTTAAAACAGTGTTCAGAGACAGGTTTACAACAATAAATAACTATATTAAAAAGCATGAAAGGGCCTCAGCTTCTTGCTTAAAAACTTAGAACAGCAAATTAAATTTGAAGCAATCAAAATAAATAAAGAAATAAATTTCAGAGCAGGAGTAAATTAATTGGAAAATTGAAAAATAATTGAGAAAAGCAGTTATAGCCAAAGCTTTAAAAAAAATTAAATAAAATTGACATACTTTCAGAAAGACTGATCAGTGAAAATACAAATTAGCCATATTGAGACTGAGAAATATGACAACAGTATTAACACTGCAGACAGTAAATGAATAAGAAAGGAATATTAGCCACTTATGGCAATAAATTGAACAACTTAGATAAAATAAACAATATCCTGAAAAGAAACAAACTACTACAGTTCACTTAAGAAGAAATAGATTACTTGATTAACCCTATGTTTATTGATTACATATATTTGTGTACATACATTTTTTTCTTAGCAAACTAAAAACAAAAAAAAAGCTTTCCAAAAGTTATTGATAAAATACATCAAAGTAAAACCTGGTATAAAGCAAAAACGTAGGAGAAAATCTTTGTGACCAAAGATCTTTTGGGTACTACAGCAAAGAAACAAATTGATAAATCAAAGATTTCATCACAATTTAGCATTTCTTTCTTTTTTAGGGGGGATTGTCAAATGATCTTTTATTGAAACCTTTTTTAAATTGTTTTTTTTAATTAAATCATAGCTTTGTACATTGATGCATTTATGGGGTTCAAGGAACTGCTTCAATATACAATGTGAAATGCTTACATTGAACTAAGTAACACATCCATCACAGTTGTACTCATTTCTTAATAGTTTTGAAATGTACTATTGCATCATGCACATTAGGTGAGTTCCCCCTGAATACCCTCCTCCCTCCCATATCCTGTTTTCCTTTGTACTTTTTAACTAGCTGGGCATTCCGTGGCACCACTACCGATGTCATCTATGATGTCATGAGGGTGGTGGCCATCAGCATTGCATTCCCTTTAAGGGTTCCAGAGAGTTCCCTGGCTAAAGATCAGTGCTGTGTATGTTTGGCAATGTTGACAGTCTCATCAAAAGTGATGTTTCCGTTGTGTTTAGTGTTGTTCTGTTCCTTTCTGTCTCTCAGTGGTTACTTGAGGGCTTTCTGTTTGGAAAGATACCATGAAGATAATGAAAAGACAGACTGAAAACTGGGAATAAATATTTGCAAATCATATATCTGACAAAAAACATCAATTTATTTTAGCCCTAGTTTTCTGAGGTTTTCCCTTTCATCACTTTTAATTATAAAGATACATTAAATGTTAGAAAAATAGTTTTCTCTTGCATCAGTTAAGATGATTGCTTTGTTCTGTTAAGGTCATGAATGACTTCGATTCATTGCTGAATGTTGAATTAATCTTGCATTTCTTATTAACATATCATTATACAATATCCTTTCATGGCTTACTTGATTCAGTTTGCTAATATTTGTTGAGAATATGTGAATCTTGGTTCATGAAAGACATTGGTCTTTTCTAGTATTGTCCATGTCTGGTTTTGGTTTTTGTTCCATGACCCATGGGTTATTTGAAAATGTGTTTTTTCAAGTACTTGATAATTTTGACTTTAAATGTATCTTACTGTGATTGACTTCTAATCTGCTGTGAAAAAGGAATGTACTTTGTATGACTTTCATTAAAATTTATTTTATAGGCCCACCATATTTATCTTAGGTTTGGTAAAACATAGCCTGTGGGCTGACCCTTTTTATTGTGAATTAAGTGTGTTTTTTTTTTAAAGTACAGACACACCCACTTTTTTTTTTTTTTTTTTTTTTTGAGACAGAGCTCAAGCTGTCACCCTGGGTAGAATGCTGTAGCATCACAGCTCACAACAACCTTCAGTTCCTGGGCTTAAGTGATACTCTTGCCTCAGCCTCCCAACCAGCTGGGACTACAGGCACTCACCATAATGCCTGGCTATTTTTTTTGGTTGTAGTTGTCATTGGTGTTTGGCAGGCTTGGGCTGGATTCAAACCCGCCAGCTCTGCTATATGTGGCTGACCCCTTAGCTGCTTAAGCAGAGAATATGTGAATCTTGGTTCATGGTACAGGTGCTGAGCCAACACACCCACTTTTTAATATATTATTTATAGGTATTTTTACAGTAAAATATCAGAATTCATTAGTTTACAAAGTGTAAAATATCTAGATTGTTTTCCTCAAGCTAAATTTTCCCAATTCCATTATCTTCCTACACACATTTCAAAAGATATATTTAGTCAGCCCTCCATATCTGCAAGCAACACATTCTTGGATTCAAGCAACCATGGATACAAAATATATGAAAAAAATTGATAATACAACCATACAAAATATTAAAAATAAGAGAGTATAAGTATTACATAGTGTTTACATTGCACTGGGAAGCATAAGTAATATAGAGATGATTTAAAGTATGTGAGAGAATGTACATAGTTAGGTTAGATACAAATATTTCACTGTTTTATAAAAGACTTGAATATTTGTACATAATACACACACACATACAGTATGTATATGTGCATATATGCATGTATGTGTATCTTTTCCAAGAAGTAAATAACTTTGAGAAAGACTTGATAACAATTTAGAGTCTTAATATTGATACACATAAACTATTAATTTAGTATGTATTTACTAAATGTCTACTATGTATTTCAAATTAAAATCTTGCTAACTGTTATAGAGCCATTCTACTTGGAGATGTAACACATTAGCTCAGAGGAACTTGCATGTTAGCACAGATCACTCGATCAAGTGACAAAATGCTACAGATATTTTTGTTTTAGATGTTTAGAGAAGGGGTATGAGCTAGTCCTAGAATGAATAGAAAATTTTTATCCAAATGGTGGGACCTCAATAGTTCTACAGTGGAAAGTATGTGGATAAACAGCATTAATGTACACAGCTACGATTTAATAATAATTTAAAAAAGAACATAAGCAAATGTTGGTGAATATTGGTGAATATGTGATTTGTATAAAGGAAAGAACAAGGATTATGACAGCCTATTGAAATTGAGTGCAGTTTTAAACATTTAATCACATTTACTTAAATTTTTCATTAAAATAGTCATAAAACAAAGTGCCTAAGTTCTTACAGGTAAAGCTAATACACTTTCACAAACAAACATATGCCGGTACTCTATAAATCAAGGTATAGACGGTTAGAAGAATCCTAGAAACATTTCTCATGTCTTCTCCCAACTATTCTTTCTCCTTTGGGTAACTAAATTGTGACTTCAAAAATCACAATGATTCTTATTTTTAAATTTTTGAGAACTGAGGTCATTTTTTTTTTTTTTTGAGACAGAGTCTCACAATGTCGCCCTCAGTAGAGTTCTGTGGCATCACTGCTCACAGCAACATCCAACTCTTGGCCTTAAGCAATTCTCTTGCCTCAGCCTTCCAAGTAGCTGGGACTACAGGTGCCACAACACCCAGCTATTTTTTTTGTTTGTTTGTTTTCTGTTTTTGTTGCAGTTGTTTAGTTGGTCTGAGTTGAGTTTGAACCTGCCAACCTCAGTGTATGTGGCTGGAGACGTAACCACTGTGCTACTGGCACTGAGCCTGAGGTCATATTTTTATATTTTCTGTGTGTGGCTTCTTTTAACCAAAGGTAAAATAATTACTATTTACTTGATGGAATAACTATTTGAAAGAACTATATAGAAGAATAGGAATAAAGCGGGAAAAAAATGAAATAATTATAGCTGCTAGTTTGAACCTAATCCAAAGGTCACTATAATGTGGACAATATCTTTTAAATCTAAGATGTAGATTGCATTTTGAGATTTTTTGAAGTTAGGCAATTTATGATTGTTTAACAATTTCTTGCTTATTGATTTTGTTTTGGGGAGAGTTGAAAGAAAATCATAAAACAAAAGCAATATAATTCTTCAACTTAAAGACTTTCAGGAGTAACAAAGATGGAGAAGTAGATAAAGTGAAGAGTTTGTTAAATGGAAAAAATGGTACATAGAAGGTTAAAGGGAACTGAGATTAAAGAGATTACAGAAGGACTATTTTTAACTTTTAAAGTCATTAATCTGTGGCTACATGATACTTAATTTTATGTAAAGTCTAACAATGTGAAACAGTTAATTTGAAATTTAAATAACTACCTATGAAGAAAACCGAATTTCATGTCCTCTTTAGATCCTTCAAAGAGAAGAAAGGTTGGAAGTATACATGTTTTACTACCTTTGGTCATTAATATTTAAATCCCCTCTTTGAAATGCCTGCCTTACAACGATGTTTCACCTGATTGGTAATGGCAGACACTTTACTGTCATGTCACAAAATGTGCTGCTTCAGAGCTCGATTGATTTTGAATACTTGATTAGAGATGAGAAAACTTTGGGTAGGATGATTTTAGAATGAAGAATCTATGTGGAATTAACAATGTAACCTACAAGTTGGGGCAAAAATTATCTGCGTGTGTGCAGCATTTTTGTTAATCATGGAATCACTAGATCTATTTTCTCAAAAGGCAAATTGATAAGGTAGGTAAATTGTTTTAGGCATCGGGGATGTAATTATTAATGTTTCATTTATTTTCACCAAACTGAAGAAATCATTACTTGTAAGCTAGTATTTAGACAATATTGAAGGCATTATTTTAAATATAAATAGTAAGTTTTTCATACTTTTGGTTTAAATAATGATCTCTGTTTATATGTAATAATAGCCCTATGACTTTTGATATTATTTCCAAGTACATCGCTTGCCTGTATGATTATCAGTATCACCTCCTGACCTTTATTTATGTCTTAAAATAAAGTTATCCTTTGAATGCCTGTTAAATACATGTTATAATAAACACCACATAATATTATTAGCAGGAAGTAGGAAGTTGCTTTAGATCATAGTATTTAATACACCATATTGGTTGAAAAGATAAATGGAAAAGGAAAAAGAAGAAATGGAGGTAAGAGGAAACTTGTTCATTAAAATAAAGTGAATAGGAGATGCAGGGGGAATAAAAATATGATTTGGTGGGTTAGTCTCTTTCCTATTCTGAGACCTTCTTCCTTTTTTATTTGTTAGACTTCATAGGCTGGAAATCCAAGCTGGATTTCTCCAGTCTGTGTACTAGACTTGGAAATCCTTCGGCTTAGGGGGTAAAATTAAAACTCACTCCTACTGAGACCTCCTGCCCTAAACATCAGACAGAAAGAGTTGCCTTTCTTCACCCACGTATTTTTCTTGGTTGCCAATAATTCACAAATAGAAAACTCAGTTTTTTTACATTGCAATTCAACAAAAATATAATAGGTTTATTGAAAATAAAATACTAAAGTAGTCCAGAAGTCTTAAATCAATAAGACCTAGTACCAAATACCAACAAAATAGTCTTAATCCAGTAGTGAAAAATACTCTAAAATCTATGTTGCATGTTCTTAAAAATGATGATCTTATAGAAGATACAATCCTGTACAGCATGTCCAATCCAAAGTTTACCAAGCTGGAACATGTTAATTATTTGCCTACAATATCATTTTCTATTTTTTGTCAATGCTTTGTAACCACAGATTACTACAATATACGCTTACTTATCGAAGTGAAGAAAAAAAATGCACACTGAGTACACCCATGGGACATCTTACTAAGAATGTGCTAGAAAAAAACTTAGGGGACTTAGGCTTTGGTCAGGTGATTTTGCTAACAGTCCAATGAAGCAGGGCTCACTCTGAATTGGGAGCTTTCATAATGCAAGAACAATTTTTATAATGGTATATTTTATATAATATATTTTATTTTATTTATATTATTTATATAAATCTATATTAAATATTTAGTATAATATATTAAGTATATTATATTAAATACGTATTATATATTTAATATATTAAATTTTATACTAAATTTTACCTATAGAGAGGAGATACTAGAGTGAAATTAAATTTATACATGATAAATAGGCAGAAGTTGCTCATACTAGCCTGGCCTGAGGATATTTGAAATACTGAGACTTGGGTAATGTTTTGTTTGTGTTCAGACATGATTATGAAAGGGTCTTGCCTTTCTTGATCCACCATGGTCACAAAGGGGCCTTACCTGCTGTCGATATTCTGTAGAATCGTTGATCTTTCACGGGAGAAAACCAAGACCAAGCAGTGTTACTAAGTCAGAACTGGATGTCAAGGACTGGTTTTCTTTCTCTTTTTAGATATGAAGTTTGTTTCTTGCTGTTCTGAGGTATAGTGCACAACTACTTTTCCTCCTTTACAATGACAAGGACATATTTTATTTCTTACCTGTTCTTTATCATATCATAAAGTCCAGCTGTATGATAGCCACTAAATAAATGATAGGTGAATAAAAGTGAATAAATGAATAAGTATTGAAATATATACATAATCAGAGGTCAGCCTGAAAAATTGACTGAGCAGGAAAAAGGGTCAGTCACTTATCTAACCAAATTCTTTGGTCTCAGTGGCACTGACTTGAACAAATTTTATTAAAATGAGAATAAAAATAATTAATGTTTATTACTAATACATTATATTATAGTCATTCTGTTACATTGTACAATTTTCAAAGGATTCTTTAAATTAAGAATTCTTTTAACCCTAAAAGTGAAGCTTGGAGAGATTCAGTTATCTCAAGGTCATACAAATAGTAAGAAGTAGACTTAGGACTCACACCTAGGATGTCCCTGTCTCAAATTGCTGGGGCTGCTTCATCCTTTCATACTTGTCTTCTGTTCTCTACCACCAAAGCTACTACTAGCAGCCAATTGCCATAGTCAATAGCCTCTTTTTTTCCCCAAATATAATGTTACTTGAGTACTTACAGGTTTAAACAGTACTGGGCTCTGAAGCCCTCCTCTCCTCGGGCTCCCTGGCATCCACGCCACCTCCACTCTCTTCCTGCCACTCCCTGCCTGTGTTTGTTCTATGTTTTATTTTTTTAACGTTGTAATTTTCCCAAGTTTTATCCGTCATCTTAAGCTTTCTCCTTTTTCATTCTCGGTTCTTATGTAATTTCACTCCCACAATTTCAGTTACTATGTATCTTTCTAACCTCATATCATCCAGTCTGGTGGTTCATCTGAGCTCCAGTCCTGTCCTGTAGTTTCAGAAGCCTAGTGCACGTTTCCACATTCATCTAGTACAGACTTCTCTCAGTAGATAGCAATGGAGCACTCTCTCTCTCTATATATATATATATACACACACTCATATATATCAGATACATATATATCTATATTTATATATTTATGCATCTCCTCTTAACCTCTGAATTCCTTTTCTTTTCTTTCTTTTCTTTTCTTTTTTTTTTTTTTTTTTTTTTGCCATTTTTGGCCGGGGCTGGGTTTGAACCCGCCACCTCTGGCATATGGAACCAGTGCCCTATCCTACCCTTTTGAGCCACAGGTGCCGCCCTCCTTTTATTTTCTAGCTCTCCTCCTCAATGAGTCTACACAGTTGCCTGAACACAAACCTTAGAGGTAAGAGCAATCTCAGGTCTGTGTTATTCCTCAGGTTCATTTGGTCATAAAAATTTATCATTTCTACCTCTTACATATCTTCTTTCATTTTGAGCCACTTACAAGAGTTACAGATTTTCATCTGTTCAACAAAATTAATCCTCCCTGAAGTATTTAAAGCACAGATCTGATAATTCCGTTTTTTTTTTTTCTTCCCCATTGAACTTTTACTCTTGGCCAGGGTTATAACATTCTCAATGACTTGATCCTTACATAACAATCTACATTTTTTTTAATCACTTCTTTCTAAATTTCACTCTCTACCAAAGTATATGTATACTTGAACTACCTGAGCCCTATAATTTTCCCTTTACTTATCTATACCACATGGATTCTTCTGTCTTAAATTGACCCTTTGTAAAATTCCTATTCTTATTTAAATCAAGATTTACTGAGCGCTTTTAATTTCCTGGCATTCCATTCAGCCTTTTATATGGATTTTCTTATTTAATCTTCAAAGCAATACTGTGGATAAACCACTTTGAATTTCCGTTTTACAGAGAACAAACTCAAGGCTAATGTGTATGAATACCTTGCCCAAGAATATATGACTATGAAGTAGTGATGTTAGTATTTAAACTCATGGGGTTTGTTTGTTTGTTTGTTTCACTCTAAGCTAAATTACTTCAGGTGACAACTAATAGAGATTTTTCTCTATAAATTATTGCATATTTCCCCATTTCCTTTGCCGTAGTGATTATTACCTCCCTTAGACCGTGGAACATGCTTATAGGTTTCTTCAGTAGAAGGTGAATATTTACACAGAACATAAAAAATATTTATAGGCCTCTATAGAAAAATTCATATACTTAAATTCACTTTCCTGTTATTGTTATGTCTAGTAATTAAAGTTGAGCCTCTTGATGGTAGCCATTATATCTTATTTGTATTCATATCCAATAATAGTACATGGCAGATTGTAAAACTTGTTGAATGAAAACTAAATTAAGAGAGGACCTATAAAAGAAATTACTTTGGTTTTTAACACAGGACAGTTACCATGGATTTATTTTCTAGTTCGAAAACAGTAGTGAAATACTAAGGGAAAAAATTATTTATTTTCCGATAATGAGCCTTGTATGAGTCCTCTGATTTCTTTTCTCTAAAATTCTACCTCGTGAAATCGATCTAAAAATAAAATTAATGTAAAATGAAGATGAGTAAATAATACCTGAAGCCTTTCCAGAGTTAACATTATTCTTTGTCATTAATTTTAAAATGTTCAGTGAAACCACTGTTCTGCCATTTTTCTTGGAATATGAATTTTCTTGACAAATCATGTTGTGAAATTTATAAAAGATATTGTACAAGAAATCCGGAGTTACAGTGTCAAAGTTGTTTTATAACATCCATGAGTAGGTAGACAACCAATTATATCCTTGTAGTTTTCATCTACTGATCAGTGTATATTATTATTTGGGAAGAGGATTATCTATGACATAGAAATATCACTCTGCTCTATCATTTTCTGTAACTCTTCTCAAACCCTTAGACAGTTAGACTCTAATCACCTGAAAAGTGAAGCACCAATTTTTCTCTAAGTTGACAAGAAAATAACTTCTGGAACAGGTGCAAGGATCAATACAAAAGTTATCATATAGTATACAAAATTTATCTCTCTTTACCTCAAAAACTTCAACTTAGCTTATATGAAATACTGGATAGTAAAAACAAAACAAAACGGTAAAAAGCCAAGAAACCAGAACTTCTACACAACCATTTTATATGACTGTAATGATTCTAAGACAGAGGTTCTAATATCTGGCTTCCACCAAATCATCTTAAAAACTATGTATTCTGGGGCGTCTGCCTGTACCCAAAGAATCAGAATCATCAAAGAGGGTACCCCACAATTGCATGTAGTTTTTCTCCACCTCCACATTTCAGACTCTGCATGGATGTTGTTTGAGTACTGTTCCCCTACTGCTACTCATTTAGGATGAAGAATAAACAAGAAATCAAAAGAGCCCTTACACGAATAGCCAACTACACTATATTTTCTAGCATAAAGAATATCTTGATACACTGAAAGAAATAAGCATTAAGTCTACTTCATGATTTTAGATTATTATGCACAAGAAAGAGACACATTTTTCCTTACTCTCTGTCTGTGACTGGAACTGTCTGTGTTTGTGTGAAACCTGCTTCATCAACTCCCTGCTGAGCAAGTGTAAGGAATAGGCCAAGTGGGCGTCTGTCTGGAGAAGTCCAGCATCACTCAATTTTAAAGAAAGAAATGGAGAAAATTGATCAGAACTCATCTCAGAAAACATTTGGGTGTATTTGAAAGTGATAATTTGATAAACTGTTCTCTGGGTATGTGGGAGTGGGGAGAGACACACATAGTAAGCCTAAGTAAAGGGCAGCTTTTTTTACACTTGTTTGATAACCATCCCTCTGACAAGTCCAAAACAACATCACCCTTTATTACTTCTGATGGATAGTTTGAAGTTTGGTGTGCAATTATTTAATTAATCAAAACTTCCCTATGTTGGAATTTGGAATGATTAAGAGAAAATTTAAAGGAAATTACTTCACACCATACAGCATGTAAATATTTGAATTGGCTAATGTATTAAAGCACTTATTTTTTTCTTTCTCAATCTCTTTTCCTTTTTTACCAGTGGTCATTCGTGAACTATGTATGCCTGTTTTCTTTAATCAAATTTATGTGGTGCCTATAAAAACTGTGTTTTATTTTGTTGGAGGAGCTAAAATTGTTCAAGAGGGCAAATTTTCCAAAAAACAAAGATTAAAATTTATACTCACAATAAGACCTTAAAATTAATAATGTAAATGACTTGTGACTAATTTCAATCCATTCATTAGGACAAGCTATTTAAGAAGATATGCTGGGAAGCTCTTCTTTAGTTTATATTTGATCTAATCATCCTATTTGGAAAGTAAATATCTGAAGTAAAATGTAAAAAAACTTTGAAATATTTATTGATCAATCTGCTTTTGTTTTTTTATTTTCAAGTATCAATTTATCTTCACATTTTCCAATACAAAATGCTTGTTTCATTTTTAACTATTCATTAGATATGCTTAGGTTATATTTTGTGATTTATTTACTATTTAAAAAATCTTGTCACTAGTTTGCTAACATTAAGTAAATTCATGATACCCAGATGGGAAACACATGCAATTCTGTCTGGGTATTTTCTAGAAAGTAATGAGAATGTTTCTGATTCTTTACCACTACGATCTGTGGCTGAAGTGTTTCACTGCTCTGTTCTGTGATATTGGAGTTCATCATCTTAATGTCAATAAACCTGTCTATAATTCAGCAAAAGGATTAGTTCTTGTTAAACCGAGGACCCCAAAGATGCTGTAGCTAGAAATAAGAAAAGTTTTCTACATAGTAAAGCTGAACTGCTCAAAATTGTATCGACTATTCTGCTTCTTTTGGTTGCCTAAGTAAAATTATATTAGAAATTAAGTGAGAGAAATATTGGACAGAATAAAATTACTTCCAAATATTTTATGTGCATTATTTTATTAATATTTAGACTTTTTATTAGGGTGGCAAGAAAATAGTTACATTCTTTCTGCTTAAGTAACCTTTATTTCTACAGTAGGTGAATTATCACCCTGGGAACACAGTCTTGTGGGCTGTACAGTCCTGTAGCCAGCAGGACACTGGACACATGGCAGTTTCACTTTATGCAATATTTAAAATATTGACTATTTGACCAGGCAAAGCAAATGGCACCGCATTTCTTTACAGATGCTTTTTTGTTTGCTTATTTTCTTATTCCACTTCATAAGAGAAGCATGATCTTTCCTGACATCACATTTTATACTCATAGAAAATTGTTATTTTCCAGTATCATCACTGACATTTTTTAAAATGAGATTGATAGTGGTTTTTTTTTTTTTGAAGATGAAAATACGATATAGTTCTTATGGTCCCTGTAAATAATTTGCTATATTATTTAGCTGAATCTGCTTCCTAGAAGACATTCACCTTTTCTTGAATTTGGATTGTATAAGTTTTAAGGTTTAGACATTTGCTAAGAAAATAAAAGTTATTTTTGGAAAATGGCAGCAAAACTATTCCCAAACAAGGATGTGGTTTGTGATAGACTTTTATGAAGTACAAACAGCAGAAAGTAGTGGGAGAAAAGAAAAAGGAACTATTTCCAACTGAATGCCAGACATAACTTTCTAAAATTCTTTTCTCTCTACAGAAAATGTTATACCAGTTATGAACCTTCTAAGGTCCTTCATGTAACTATCTTTCCTAGTCCTGCTTTCTCCTTTAAATCTTTTATCTCCAATTTCTCTTAGTTAAGCTGTGGGTTCTTCTCTTGGCTCCACAGTTAACAGGTGACAAATTGAAACTACCACCTCCATAATATTGATAAGATAGGGTTTTCATCAGGAAAAGTCTCCTCCTTCCAAAATAGGTTAATGGTGCATTTAGTTTATCTCACAAAACACATATTTTTATTATTTGCAGGCTAAGACATTTAGAATTGAAAAGACATGGTAATTGATTGACTATAAGATCACAGAAAGAGTTAAGAATTAATTTTAGGTTTCGGGAACTGAGCACTGTGGTGCTTTTTATTGAGATAAAAGAGTATAACCAAAAGCAGTTTTAGGGAAAAGATGATGAAATTGGTGATGAACACATAAATTTTTGGAGTATTAGGGCAGAGATTGTATCCAACTGGATTTACAGATTTGAGGCAAAGGATTTGAAAGGAAAAAAATTGGTTGAAACAATGTTATACAAAATCCAAGCTATATGGGGAAAGAGGTGAAAACTAGGTAGAATTAATGGAGAAATGTAAACAGGTGGAGGAACTAAATATGTATGATTAAAGGACAAGTAGATAATGTGAGAGTTGGAAGAATGTAGCTAGAATCAATATTTCATAATACTTCTGGGAGATGACTGGGTGGGAGTGGATAGCTAAAATACAAATAGTGTTACTGGTATTGCAAAGGTGAATTGAGTAAGTAACTAAAATTTTGTATATATTTTCCACATTATCAAAGTACGATAGAATAATGGCAAGATTTAAGTTTGAAAAGAAGTGTGTGAATAATGAGAAACCATGAAATTGACAGATTAAAAGGAAGGAAAGAATCTCATTTATTGGATCAAACTAAATTTCAAATGAGGGTTTTCATACAATGTTGTTCGATCATCAGTATCTGAAAGTGACACTGAGCAGCCAGCATCCTAAGCCCTCCTCAAGCCCAAAATTAATGGGATATGAGAAAAAAGAGAAACAATTTTACAGAGTGTCTTTTCCAAGATAGTTGTATCTGAGGGCAAAGGAGGCAGATTGGGAAGGAGGCAGGCAGTGGGAGTTTGATTTGGAGTCAAGAAATCACAGACAGGATACAGATGAAAGCATGGGAAGATGGCAATGTCATGGGTAAGGGGAATTACTTTTGGGCAATGCCCAAGAGATAGTGGTGATTTGATGTTTGCTTCAGTGATCCATGTTTACAGGTAAGTTTTCATACTTTATCATTTTCCTAACAGGTGAGAGAACTTCAACCTTTGTTGAAAAAAGGTCACTCACACTGGTAATTATAACATTGGTAATTATTTTTCAGGACTCTCAGCATAATTTATAAATGATTGAAATACCTAGTCTATCTAGATTATACTCATTCAATCATTATGAACAGTTATTATTTCCTCTTCTGGATTCCACTCTAGAGACTAAAATTTTGAACACAAGTCAGTGGAAAAAGTTCATGAGTAATCAGAGAGTGCATTTTTTGGGAAAAACTCTATAGGTACACAAAGGAGGAATAATTAGGTAAATACTTGCACGTATTAAAATGAAATTAACTCATAGTTTCAGAGAATGACAAGCCTATTTCTTATTTTTAGAAAAGGGTATAAAATGCATTGTGCGTAAGGCTAATTTTTTATGATTTCTCTAACAGTCTGACTTTTGTTAAGGGGTAGGAAAAGAATTTTCTTTTCCTTATTTTGTTAGGCACTGCAACTTGCTTTTATGTTTTGGAGACATTGTTAGTAAAAGTGAAGCATAATGAAAGGTCTGTGTTTCTTGGTACAGTTACTTGATCAAGCACACTGAAGCATGTGCTCGATACTCCAGTGAGTATTGAATATGAAATAAAATAAGTGCTGATCCTTTCTATGTAGTTACTTAGGTACATGATTAAGTTAAATTTATTTTTTCATGTATGTGTTTCCTTACTTGGATTTTTGCATTAATTTGATACTATTGAGGAATGAAATTCTTAAATATTTATATACATGGATATTTATACATAAGAAAAATAGGGAGCGTATTTTAACAATCTTAAATTATCTATCATTTTCTGGGCTGAATTCTTAGTAAGTTTCTTCCTTTTTTTTAAATTCTTGGGGAGTTAGTGAGGGTACAAAGAACCAGGCTACACCGACTTCATTTGTTAGGTAAAGTCCCTCTTATAATAATGTCCTGCTCCCAAAAGGTATTTCACACACTGCGACACGTGACCCCCTTCCTTTTTCCCTCTCTCTGCTCTTCCCTTCCCCACCTCTCACCATGTATTTGGTCATTAATTGTCCTCATATCAGAATTGAGTACGTGGGATTCTTGCTTCTACGTTTTTGTGATGCTTTACTAAGAAGAATGTGTTCCACTTCCATCAAGTTTAACACAAAAGATGTAAAGTCTCCATCTTTTTTAGTGGCTGAACAGTATTCCATGGTATACATATACCACAGCTTGTTAATCCATTCCTGGGTTGGTGGACATTTAGGCTGTTTCCACATTTTGGCAATTGTAAATTGAGCTGTGATAAACAGTCTAGTGCAGGTCCAAATGGTAAAAGGATTTTTTTTCTTCTGGGTAGATGCCCAGTAATAGGATTACAGGATCAAATGGGAGGTCTAGTTTGAGTTATTTGATGGTTCTCCGTATTTCCTTCCAGAAAAAAGGTTGTATTAGTTTGCAGTCCCACCAGCATTGTAAAAGTGTTCCCTTCTCTCCACGTCCACGCCAGCATCTGCAGCTTTGAGATTCTGTGATGTGGGCCATTCTCACAGGGCTTTGATGATATTGCAGGGTGGTTTTGATTTGCATTTCTCTAATAATTAGGAACAATGAACATTTTTTCATGTTTGTTAGCCGTTTGTCTGTCTTCTTTAGAGAAGGTTCTATTCATCTCTCTTGCCCTGTGATATAAGGAATTGTTGGCTTTTTAATGTTGATTAATATGAGTTCTCAGTAGCAATTGAACTTTTGTTTGATTCAAATCAATTGAATTTTTGTTCAATTCAAAATATGCAAATATCCTTTCCCATTGTGTAGGTTGTCTATTTGCTTTGCTTATTGTCTCCTTAGCTGTGCAGAGGCTTTTTGATTTAATTAAGTCCCATTTGTTTATTTTTGTTATTGTTGCAATTGCCATGGAAGTCTTCTTTATAAAGTGTTTCTCCAAGCCAATATCTTCAACTGTTTTTCCCCTGCTTTCTTTGAGGATTTTTATTGTTTCTTGCCTTAAATTTAAGTCTTTTATCCATCTTGAATCAATTTCTGTGAGTAAAGAAAGGTATGGATCCAGTTCCAGTCTTTTATATGTGGATATCCAGTTCTCCCAGCACCATTTATTTAGTAGGGAGTCTTTCCCCCAGTGTATGCCCTTGTTTGGTTTACTAAATATTAGGTGACTGTAAGATGTTAGTTTCATTTCTGGTTTCTATTTGATTCCAAATGTCTATGTCTCTATTTTTGTGCCAATACCATTTTGATAACTATGGCCTTGTAGTACAGCCTAAAGTCTGGTGGGCTGATGCCCCAGCTTTGTTTTTATTACTAAGCACTGCTTTAGCTATACAGGGATTTTTCTGGTTTCATACAAAACGCAGGATTATTTTTTCCAAGTCTTGAAAATATGCTCTTGGTATTTTAATAAGAATAGCATTGAATCTGTAGATTGCTTTGGGAAGTTTAGACATTTTAACAATGTTGATTCTTCCCAGCCATGAGCATGGTATGTTCTTCCATTTGTTAATATCCTCTGCTATTTCTTTATTTAGGGTTTCATAATTTTCTTTAGAGTTTCTTCACCTCTTTTGTGAGGCATATTCCTAGGAATTTCATTTTCTTTGAAGTGTGAAGGGGAATTGTGTCCTTGATTAGCTTCTCATCTTGGCTGTTATTGGCATACAGAAAGGCTACTGATTGTGGACAATGATTGTGTATCCTGAGACATTACAATATTTTTTGATCACTTCTAGGAATCTTGTGGTTGAGTCTTTCGGGTTCTCTAAGTATAAGACCATTTCAGTGCCAAAGAAGGAGAGTTTTACCTCCTCTTCTCCCCTTTGGATGCCCTTTATTTCCTTCTCTTGCCTGATTTTATTCCCTAGAACTTCCAGCACTATGTTGAATAGCAGTGGTGATGGACAACCTGGTCTGGTTCCAGTCCTAAGTAGAAAAGCTTTCACTTTTACTCCATTCATTAAAATATAGCTGTGGGTTTGTTGTAGATGGCTTCAACCAGTTTAAGAAATGTGCCACTAATGCCTCCATTGTTCAGTGTTCTAAGTAGAAAAGAATGCTGAATTTTATAGAATCCCTTTTTTGCATCTATTGAGAGGATCATCTGGTCTTTGTTTTTGCTTTTTTTGATATAGAGGATTACATTTATGGACTTGCACATGTTAAACCAGTCTTGCGTCCCTAGGATGATATCTACTTGATCATGATGAATGATTTTTTTTGATGAGAAGCTGTAGTCTGTTGGCTAGGGCTAGGATTTTATTGAGAATTTTTGTATCTATATTCAATAGTGAAATTGGTCTGAAGTTCTTCTTTTCATTGGGTCTTTTCTGGGTTTTGGTATCAAGGTGATGTTTGCTTTGAAAAATAGACCTTTCATTTGATCCCACAATCTCATTACGATGCATCTACCTAGAAGAAAAAACATAATTTTGCCATAGGAAATTTACACTCAAGTGTTTATTCTAGTTCAATTCACAAGTGCAAAGATGTGGAAACAACCCAAGTTCTCAACCCATGAATAGATAAATAAACTGTGGCATATGTATACTGTTAAATACTATTAAGTCATAAAGATGGAGACTTCACATTTTTGTGTTTACCTAAAAGGATCTGGAGAACATCCTCCTAAGCAGAGTGTCAAAATAATGGAAAAGCAAACATCCAGTGTTCTCAGTATTGATATGAAGCTTGTAGATGAACACCTACATGCCCACATGAGATAAAAACACAAGTAAATTGAAGAAGGTGGGGGAATGGCTGTGGTTCACTCTCACTTATTGGGTACAATGTAAGGGTTTGTGACACACCTCCTGTGTAAGAGGCTCAACTGCAACTTGGACTTTATCTAGCAAACACAATGTAACCTAAATATATGTATCTTTCTATTAATCTGAAAAAAAAGACATGTGTATGTGGATGTGTCTATACAATTTTAAAGATTATTATTACTTAAGAGATTTAGGAGGAAGTACTTAGTCTAATTTTTAAAATGCTAAATTCCCTTTGTTTCCAACCTAAACAAATTTCAACAATGTGAAATGCTACTATGTGTGGATTTATTCTCTTTGTTACTGGCACTCTGTGGACAAAAATACCTCTTTAAAAAATAAATCTGTTTTGAATTTCACTCTGTCTGAAGCAAAAGGTTCATGGTTCCTGGATGGTACAAATAACACATGACAGGTGTAATGAACTATCTGATGTAATACATTTTTTTTAATTAAGTGCATTGTGAGGTTTATATAATCCTCATAGGCAACAAATATAATGCAAATGTATAAATAAGGTGGCCAGCTAAAAATTATAGGAAGTGGACTTGCATTGTGGTGTGTGCTTCTTACCCCAGCTATGCAGAGGCTAAGGTGGGAGGATTGCCAGAGCCCAGGAGTTTGAGGTGAGCCTGGAAAACAGGGAGAGACTCCATCTCAATTTTTTTCTTCTTTAAATGATAAGAATTTGTGGTCACCATACCCAAATGGAAAGCACATGCCTCCTCCTAAATGCATTGAAATTAAAATTTTAAAAGAGAAAAGTTTCTGCTAGTTATTTATAATTCCTGGTCTCATTGCTTTGCTAATTCTGTACATCCGCGGCTACCACTTGGAAAGTTTCTTCATGATGTGACAATGTTGGAACTAAACAAATATTTATATTTGCAAATTATTCTTTTTTTTATTTTACTCTAAATATAAAGGAAGACTTTTATATGTAATTCCTATAAATATGTTAATGCCATCTTTTCTCTTAACTCTAATGTTACCTTTCTAATAGAAGGGCTTTTAGGTGTGAATATGAATCAGATCATCATTGCTTTGGTCAAATGCATCACCATTGCTATGTATCAGCTGACTTCTCAAATAAAAAATATTGTTATAACTAATCACCTTAATAATAGTGTGAAAAGTTTTGATTACCAAACCTTACCTTCTTATATTTAAACTGCTCTCCTAAGTAGAAATTTGATTCATAATATATTGTAGGAATCTACATTTTATTCATCCTTTCCTATGACTTGACTGCAGAGCACTTCAATATCAAGGATATTAAATAACCCAGCTTTGTCTTCTAGCACTTACTACAATTACTGGCACATAAGTCTAACTGCAATTTATTGAGTACTTTCCCTGTACGCAGCAATTGGTAGTTATTGTAGGTTACCTTAATAACTAATGAATGGAAGTTGGGTTAAAGTTTAATGTTTGATGGTGAAACAAAAAAGGAAAATAAACCCTACTGTTCCATGCCGAGGGTGGAAGGATTGGTGAAATTTGATGCAGATGGAAACAGTAGCAGGGTCACAGTAGCTGGCCTGACAGTGTCTGTGCTTGTCTGCTGTCAATAAAGGAGGAAGATGTTGCAACAGGGAACTATCAGGAAAAAGGCCATTATGAGGGAATCAAAGACGATAATTTGGAAATAAGTTTAATGAAATTTAAAAGACAAATCTTACTATAGATCAGCACATTTCTTTTTAAATTAAAAGGAAATATAATAGCATTAGAGTGTTGGGAAATGATATCTTAATAGACAACTCTTAACTCTGCACATTTTAAGAGTGAGGCATTATTGAGAAAAGCAAGTCTTCTCTGTGCAGTCTTTTGACCCACAATAGATAAAATTGAAATTATAAAATTTTTGTGTTCTCTAAATGCAAGTTCTCTGAAACTTTTCCTTTAATGTAACCTACTTATGTTACATTTGATCTCTTCCTGTTACCCTTTTGAATTGAGGAAAGGGGAAAAGGGACCAATATAAGAATATATTGATATGCAGGCTATGGATAAATAAATAGTCTCTCACCCAGGAGTCTTGTATCTCTACCACCATCTATGACTGTAGTAATCTAACATGAAAACTTGCTGGTAAAATATTGTTTCTTCAGAATTCTTGACATAGATCTGCCCAGAACTGGGCATTTATTACCATTACCCATGTTTGCCAATATGATTACCATCCTATGTTATTAATTTCCAGTTTGGAGACTTTAAAGAGCTGTGTAAGTGTAGCAGTTACTTAGAGCTCTCACTGCAGGCACAATTGTCAGTAGAATCATCCATTTTGTTATCACAGAAAAAATAGGATATGAAAATAGATTGGTGTAGAAAATTCACCATGAATTTAGATATTGAGCTAGAGTTACATTATCAAGGACATAGTAAGGCAATTAATAACTATAATAATCTCTTTTAAGTAGGCAAGTGGAAGACTCTATTTTGATATTTTCCTAAGAGGTATTTGCAATACAATTGTCAAAAGGAAGGTTTTGCCACAATAGATACATCTGGTATGTTTTACAAATCTATAGGTTGGAGGCCCAGGATGGATATTATTTAATTTTTCTTACTGAAGTACAAAAAGAAGTAAGAACATGTATTCCTGTGTAATGAGAAAAAAAGTTATTTTTAAAGAATATCTATGCCGAGCATGTTAAATCTCCACACATTAACTACTGCAATCTGTAGACCACAGATCATAACAGATTCTCACATTCAAATTGTGAAACTACATGTTGTTGTGAATTGCTGCAACCTCGCATATTTTGTGACCTAGTCTCTCACCTCTTATAATAGTCTTGTTACAATTGCACCACAAAAAGTGTTAGTTTTAAAACAGAAGATTATTAAGAAAAACGACAATTTGATATTTCAAAACTATTTAATACTTAAAACACCTAAAAACATGAAGTAGGCTTCAAAACAATTTAACTTTCTTTTGCTTCTTCTATAAATGTTCCCTTATTTTTTTCTGCCATTGCAATGAATATTAAACATATATATTTGGTATATAATTAATTTGTACATGTATTTAAGCAGAACTTTGTAGAAATTCTTTTCTGGTCATTCTGTTTAAAAGTTCTATAATAATACCACATAGTTCACTTACTACACTTTTTTCAAAAACTCTAAGTAAATAGTTTATATGTAATTAACACATGATAAATCGGTTAGTACTGAGCTCTCTTCCTTGAATTCACACATCCTTTTTCATTAGAATATAAAAACACCTGGACAGGGTCAATTTTTTATGGAATGCCAACTATGTTTCAAGCAATGTCTAATCATTTTTCATACATTATATTATAGTGTGGTGTGTTGGGGTCCCCAAAGCCATTCTCAGGCTTGATGGTTTCCTAGAATCACACGCAAGACTCAGAAGCTGCTAAACTCTGAGTGGTTCATGGCTTATCTCAATGAAAAGGTACAGATCAGAGGAAAAAGATATAGACCAGCAAAGAAAAAAGATGCAAGGGGTGAATTCCAGGAGTAAGCTTCCAAGTGTTCCTTCTCAGTAAAGTCATACATGGATATAGTAATACTTAATATACCCCAGCAATGAAATGTGGCATGTTATGTATGGAAGGTGTTGCCAACCTAGGAAGCTCACATGAGCCTTTGGCCAGGGTTTATGTTGAAAGGCAGCCTCCTGGGCATGACTGACTTTAGGGACTCTGATTCCAATACCATCACCTCCTGCCCTCCTCCCATGTCCTGAGCAAAAATGGGCATTCATCTCAAATCATAGTGTTGGAGAAACATGGCCACTGTTGAAAACTTTAACTGCTAGAGGAATTTAGTGAAGATAAACTTATTAACATAAATGAGGAAAATTGTTATGAGAAAAAGAATCACAGTGATGCTGGAAATAAAACAAAAACAACACTTTCCATTAAGGGAACTCTTAGAGATATTTCCTGACATTGAAAGTGAAAGGATAAAATGTTCCAAGATGATCCAACTTAGAAACAGTATGACAGTTTGCCCTGGCATAGAAAATATTCTCAATTCTTACTGTGAGTAATATAGTGAGTGGGGGGAAAGCACTCATGAAACTACTCTCGATAGTATTTTTTTTTTTACAAAAAATTTAATTCTCAATGTTTTAATGTTTAAAGTGTAAATAAATATTAGTCTTAATACTATTTTCATTTCCCTATACTTTTATCAGTGAAAGAGTTTTAAATATTTTGACTTAATTTATTTAAAGGTCATGGAAAGATTGTACTTTTCCCATTAGATATTTTCAAAATTTGGTTTTGAGTGTGGTAAGAAATACAGAACATAAAAGTTACCACATGAACCATTCTTAAGAGTAAAATTCAGTAGTGTTAAGAATAGTTATATTGTCATAACACCAGATTTTCAAAATGTTTTCCTCTTGCAAAACTGAAATTCAATACCCTTTAAACAACTCCCTACTTCTCCCTTCCCCCATCCCTCATAGCCACCATTCTGCCTTCGGTTTGTATGAATTTGAATACTATAAATATCTCATGTAGGTGAAATATGTAGGATTTGTCTTTTTGTGACTGGCTTATTACACTTAGCATAATTTCCACAAAGTTCCTCCATAGTGTAAGATGGATGTGTGAGAAGATTTCTATCTAAAGCTAGATGATATTTCATTATACCTATGTCATACATGTTGTTCATCCATTCATCCCTGTCTCCTGAGGAATCTACTTTGAAAATAAATTCTAATAAATGTTTACATGGCCTCATAGGAAAATTTTTATATTTGGACATATGCATGTATATACCCAAATAATTGCACACTCTTATTTATCTTAGAGATGTTCCTTTTACTGATTAATTAATGGTTTACATTCATTTTATATATTCATACAATCATTATCAGGGTGTGGATTTATTTATTATCCTTCACATTTGGGGAATTAATATTTTAGTTGGCTATTTTGAATATTTCTTCATCTAACAAACGTTTACTTGACTTCCTCTGGGGGCCTGAAAGACTTTGGTGGACAAGGTAGCTATCAGATTAGTAAGTACGTTTTCACATAGGGAGACAGTAAATAAGTATAATAAATAAGCAAATAGTATGTTAGACATTAGGTACTCTGGAAAAATAAAAAATAGAGAGCAGGACAAAGCAGACTGAATGCACGGAGGAGAGAGTGGGAAAGTTATAGTGCTTAGTAGGATAGCCAGAAAAGGCTTTCACTGAACTAAATTTGGAGATGGTGAAGGCTCTATCCTGTGGATACAGAGTGAAGATAATCCATGCGGAGCAAACAGCCACTGCAAAGTTCCTAAGACAGAAAAGAAAGCTTCTACATCCAAGAAAGTAGAGTCCAGTGTGGCCAGAGCAGAGGCAACAAGACAGCAACGGTGAGACCTGGAGGTCAAGGTCAGAGAGGGAGGCCAGCTCATGGAGAGGACTCTGGCTTTCACCCTAAGGAAACTAGAATAAAGAAGCCACAGCAGGGTGTTGAGTAGAGGAGAAAGCGAATTGGCTTTTTTAATTAAACGGCTCATTCCAGCTACACTGTTCAGAAAAGTCCCTGTGTGTAGCAGACAAAGACAGAAATGAGAACACACCAGCAACCCAAACAAAACATTAAGCTGGTAGCTGCAAAAATGGTGAAGGTTCACTGGGTTCTAAATTCATTTGCAAAGGAGAGTCTATTAGGTTTCCTTAAGGAATGGTAAAGTACTAAATAATGACAAGTTTTGGCCTATTTATCTGGATGTAAATGTTAGGTAATTACACCAGAAAAGCCCTTTCCCCAGTAAGCCCCCTTCGTGCTTTCAACAGACCAAGACTAGCTGTCTCACTCTTAAAGTTACAGCTTGTTTCCAAGCACAGGGAGTTGCCCTCTGAACAACAGGGAGTTGCGGGCTAGATGTCTCCTTATCTCTCTGTCACAAACCTGCCTCATCTCCCTGTTCTTACCTGCTAAAAATTTCAAACTTATGGCCTGCCCCTAACGCGCCAGAGCAGTAACTCCTTATTGGCTATTCTACCCTCCCTTCACCATTCTGAGACTTCCCCTAACTGACTATATAAGGGTGCACTTTTCTTTTAGTCCCTTCTCCTCCTCTCCTTCTCTCCCTCCTCTTCTCTCTCCTCTTTTGTCTCCTCTTTTCTCCTCTCCTCCTTTGTGCTGCTCTGCAGCACCCCTTGCCAATAAAGGCCTTTGGTACAAGCCTTGGTGGTCTGTGAGATCTCTGCTGGTTGAGTGCTGCCCTTTCAGTAAATGTGTGGAATTGCTATCATCTGATACAGGGAAAGCTATCTATTCTAGGGGAAAATTAATTGAGTTTGACAACTTGATTTTGAGAATTTCATGTTGTATAACCAAATGGAGGTGCTGTCAGTTGGTTAAAGAAGTCTTGAGTTCTGGAGATAGGTATGAGTCCTCGATTTCTATCTGGAACGTGGAGGAATGTCCATGGCTTTGAAAACAGATACAACTACATAATATGTGGGGCCAGGGCAAAAAATGTGGGATATCTTGTTCAAAAAGCAGAGCAGAAAAAAAGTTACTTCCTTTTCTCTGCAGTTTCTCTTTCAATCTATTGTGGTGATTTTTCTTTGCTCTTTAATGTTGTAAATGTTGCATGTTCTTGTGGATTCATGGAGTGCCACCAGACCCTCACAGGTACCCACGGTCCCACTTTACAGTTTGGCTGAAAGCACACAAGCCCCCAATTTCGGCACTCCTCATACCTGCATACATGCTCCTCATGGTGTAGAATGTTGCAATAGTGCCTAGGTGGGAACAGCAGAGCAGAGAGAGGGAACCCCTACTGGAGAGTTGGAGGTGGTCAAAGGGGGAAGCACACTTGAGCTTGGGCTTCAAGTACTCGGTGCACACTCCACTTTTCCATCATAAATTTTTCCCCAAATACTCTTTCTGGATCATTTAATATAGTCTCAAATTCTTAAGATAAAATTTAACAAAAGATATAATACAATGACATTATTAATATTTATTTCAAATTAAAAATTTCAGCCAGACATAGTGGCTCATGCCTGTGATCCTAGCACTCTAGAAGGCTGAGGTGGGGGGACTACTTGAGCTCACAAATTCGAGACCAGCCTGAACAAGAGCAAGACCCCATCTCTACTAAAAATAGAAAAACTAAGGCAAGAGGATCACTTGAGCCCACAAATTGGAGGTTGCTGTGAGGTATGATGATGCCATGGCACTCTACCCAGGGCAGTAGCTTGAGGCACTGTCTCAAATAAATAAATAATCAAAAATAAAATTAAGACTTTCTTCTTTTATGACTCTTATTATTCTTATAAAAATATTAACTATTTTTGTGGATCAATTAAGCGTACATCATATTAATAAAGTGCCAGTCGGCTATTTCAAATAATTTCATCTCTTGGTGTTTCTTCTAAAATTATCCTATTACAATATTAGCAGCCTTTCTAATTTTGTTTTACCACATACATCAGAGTCTCTTAATGTGAAAAGTCTGGGTTAAAATAAACCTAACACATAGCACATTTATGCAGTGATAATTATAATAAGAATGCACTAAAAGGTCTTATTTCTAACCCTGCTTCATTGCTATTGAGTTTAAAGTGGAAGACATGCCTTTCCCGAAAAATTATGTAGGAGATGCAAGACTAAAAACATAACGTAGCAAAAGTGGTGTGTTATAATAAATCAAATATAAAGTAAAAGGAAATGGTGGCATGATGGAAGGAGCAATTATAAGGAAGTAGATTATATGCCAAAACAATCCCCAAATTAAGTGCAATAATTATTTTTACCTATGTTACAATTCATTCTTCTGAAACATAAGCATAGTTCTCTATTTTAAATATTTGCCTTGCTTTTCTAGGTTGGAAGTGATTTGAAACAGACATTAAATTTATGTAAAGTCAATTGCACTATACCTTTATTAGGTTTTAAGAAATTATTGATTCATATTTTAAAGATAAAATTATTTATATGCAAGTTAATGCTTTTCTTGAAATAGTGATATGATAGTGAATGGTGAATATATATCAGCAATAATTCTGCATGATATTCTAGTGTAGAAATAATGTAAAATCTAGGTCTGATTTTAAGAAGCTAAGCCATAAAACGTAATTTATTTTAACTCATGATAATTATAGTGTCCTCCAGATTTCCCTACTTTCTTTTCTATCCTGATAGAGAAAAACAGAATGCTTTGGGCTGCTCTCTGACCCGGCTAGTTGCATTTTCCCCCTGCATGCTGCAAAGTTTTTCTAAAACACAAACTTAATCTCAGCCCAGAGCCTTAAATCCTCATGCAAACGTTATAAACTTAACCTCTTCCTTTTGGGGACAATTAGGTAGAACGGATCTTGTCTCACTGTCCCTGTAGGACACATAGGAGACCCCACTCCAGCCCCTTCCACACCTTTCCTTAATAAACGCTTTGCACTAAGTATCCTGAAATCTTAGTGCTTCTTTCTTTGAAATCTCAACCTATCTCATTTCAAAGGAAAATTTGTCATTATTACCTGTGGGAACTCTCCTGTCACCACTTTTGGAGTGACTACAGGCTCAGGTTCAGCAAAACAGAACAATTATGTAATACATCAGAGCTGAATTAAAAACAACCATTTTAATGAAAAACAAAAAAATAACCAACAAAATTTGCCATTTTCCCCTTTCTTCTTTCATTTCCTTTCCCCATTTTTTAAAATATCAAATTCATCTATGAGATTTGTTTACTAATTTTTTAACTACTTTATTCAGTTATATTTTATTTGTTTTTATTTTCATATATTTATGTTTTAACAGAGTTTTGACCTGTCACCCTGGCATGATCATAACTCACTGCAATCTCAATCTCCTGGGCTCAAGAGATCCTCCTGCCTCCTGTTGTCCTATTAGCTGGGACCACAGGCATGTGCTACAATACCTGGCTAATAGTTTTCTATTTTTTGTAGAGCTGAGGTTTCTCTCTGATAAGGTTGTTCTCAAACTTCTGATTTCAAGACACCCTCCCTCCTTGGCTTCCCAGAGTGCTAGAATTATAGGTGTGAGCCACCACGCCCACTGGGCTGAATGACCTTTTTAAGAATTGTATTTTTTTTTGTTGGCATATACAATATGGCATTAAATGTTCATTTGTGTATTTTCAAATTTTTAGGATTTTACATTTCTTTAGTTATAATTTGAGATAATGTATAAAATAAATTTTTTTGACTAAACCTTTATGAATAATTGAATAGAAAATCTGAATGATTATAATGTATTGTTTTTGTGTAATAGAGAAAAGGTAACTATTAGAAAGGCTATGATTTGACTATATCATTCCAACTTTTCACTTAAAGAAATGATAATAGCATATTATCATCTACATAGCACATAATGATAATGTTACCAGATTATTCATTTTTAAGGCCTTAACTGAAATTATAGGAGGATTCCAAAACACAAATAAATTGCTTGGTGACTCTATGTGACTTCCTAATAGCATTGTGACTCCCCCTGTCACCAGCCTTGATAGCAATCTCAGATGTATTCTATTTGTTCCCATGAAAAGAGGTTCTCGAGAATTCTGTTTTAATGAAAACTCACATTACCATGCATAGACCTATTGTGTCATGTGCCCTCATAAATATTTTACATCCTTTCAACTTTAGGAAAAAAGTATATGAATATGAATAATCAATCAGTGAATACATTTTAATTCTCTCTAACTTCTCTATGTTAGAACTTGAGATTTCTTTAGCACAGCAAGCTTGACACTTCTGTGTGTAACTAAAATATCCTAGATTTGTGAGACTTATAATTTAGACTCATTTCCTCCAGTTTTTTTTTTAATTGAAAGCGTTCAACTCTGTATATAAAACTCTTTTCATTGCTAAGAAATAGAACCAGAATCGTCTTTGTCTAAAAGCAGGAAATTTAGTTATATTGTAAGTGTGACCCAGTTAAAGCAGCTCTATTTTATGCCTTGCAGTTTTTAATGGACCAACTTATTTAAGTAACTGAACATAGAGAGGCTTAGAAGGCAAACCTAAGTACTGGAACAGCATGATGATGATATCTTATAAATTTCCCTCCTTTGTGATCCATTGGCGTGTCTAAGCTTTATTTTTATGTTTTAATTTTTTCTCTTCTGTGGAGGTTATTTCCTATAAAGACAGTAAGAAAAAAATAAGGGCTATTTTTATACTCTTGCAATCAAATAAATTCTCTGTTTTACATTCAGTGTTTTGTTTTGTTCTAAGTGTCTTAGGTTACATGCATATCTTCTTTATAGATCTTGCCTGAAACATAAAATAATGTAATAAAATTAATGAAATGACTGAAAATATCTTTTATTTCTTTTTTGAAGAGATTGTCAACGTTTATGAAAATGATAAACTGTAGTAGCTAGTCTTTCTCAAGTCACTTTTTTTTTCCTCATGAAATTGTTGCTAAGCTAACGTTTTGATCAGAGGCATACTCACTGGAGGTCTTTCTAAGGACAGCCTGCTAGTGATGCCAAATTAAGAAGTGCGGGCTAATGTTCTAGAACTTTCTGTATGATAAAGCCGACAGAACAGGCCTCAGCAAAGTACTCTGTTCTTGTCAATGTTAGCTGGCTGTGTAAGCTTTATCTGGCTGGTTTATGAGATCATCTTTCCAAAAGAGACAAGAAGGGTGGAGATGTTATTTAAATAAGCATCAAAAGTACCCTCTGCTTAGTTATTTAGAGCCAAAAACATTAGCATGGAAATCCTAATTCTGTAAAAATGTACATTTTCTCAAACAGCACTAGGCGACCCAGAAACTTTAGACAAACAGCTGGTACATTTCTTCTGACATGAAAAATGAACCTTTAACCACACGGAAAGCACATTCCAGCTATAATACTTGACTTCTCACTTCTCATCATGGATCACAGCCTTGGCCTGGAGTCTTCCATTCTTCTTCTCTGAAGTAGCAACATGAGGGAAGCCAGTATCTTGGGGCTTTCAGTTGTGTTTGGGTCTTAGTCATTGCCCTATGTAGGCAAAAAAGTGTCAAAGTAGTTGGCAATATAATGACCCAGAACTGTTATCCCTGTTGGCAAAATGCAGACCAGCATAAGGTTGCTCCATATGTGCTTCCAACAAAATGCAGCTTTGCCAGATCCGTCAAGCAGCCATGCACAGATTTTAAGGTCTATCCACGAGCACTGCTGGCAATGGAATTTATAATAATGGTAAATGAAATGGTAAAATAGACTTTTATTCCTCCAACGCTTTGATTAAAGACAAAGTCAAGGTCATTGAAAGATATTTTGAAGTGCAGTCAAAGCTACTTATGATTTATAATAATTGAGTTATTCAGAGGTCAGGAAGAAGCATTTGACATAAATTCATTTTAAGTTTCTCAGATTTGGATCAGAAAACTGAACTCTAGAGAGATTAAATGTAATGTCCATAAACAAAAAAAATTTAAAATATAATCCAGATTTCCAGTGCTTTGGTTATTTGCTCTCCTTAAGGCATAACATGACTTTACATTGTTTAGAGTTAAACTAGTCATTCATTTATTTAACAAATATTTATTAAAATAACAGTATGTCAGGTACCGCCCTAGGAACTGAAGATAAAAAGATAAATAAGGCAAGGTGAGGAGATAAGGAATAAATAATGAATTAACAAAATACTTTCAGGCAAGGATAAATAGTCTTAAATCATTCTGGAGAGCCAGAAAACAGTCAATGAAGTAGCTAGTGTGAAGAGAGAGGGGGACAGCTATGTTAGAACTAGTAGAAGGCTTTTCAGAAGGCATTTCTGAGAAGATGATATTTGAGCTGATAGCTTAATAATAAAAGTAAATCATTCTATTACACCTTCTTGAGGACAGAGGGAAATATTCCAGACAGAAGGAACACAAAGAGTTAAAGCCCTAATATGAAAATAATTCACATGTGTAAAGTAACAGAAAGAAAATCAGGCAGCAACAGAAGAGTTTGCAAGGAGGAGAGTCTCACGGGATGAGATGGCAGAAGCAGCCAGGGTCCAGATCATGAATGTTTAGTAAACCGTGGTAAGAGGGTTTTTATTTTATTCCAAATGTGATGGAATTATTTTCTAGCGTTGTAAAGAGGGGAGTGACATAATCCTACTTGCATTTGAAACACAACTCTGGCAAGAAAATTAGGGAGTAATAAGAAAGTGTTTATGGAGACCATTTTGGAGTCCAGGCAAGAGCAATTCTAGCTTGGACTTGAATTTTAGTACTGGACATAGAAAAAGGGTGGATGGAGATTAGATATACTTTGGAAGCATATCTAAAGAATTTGGTGATGGATAAGATTTTAGAGATAAAGGAAAGATGGGTATAAAAAATAACTTCCAGTATTATTTGGCTTGAGTAATTTATTAGAAAGAAATGGCAGAAATTAAGATAGAGAGCATCAAAGAGAAGCAGAAATGGTTGTGAGGATGGAAGAAGATAATCCAGAGTTCTACTTTGGGCATAAAGAAGGTTGAGACAGTGATTCAAAAATTATGGGGATTGTCAAAGAGGCCGTAATGTATAAAACCATGGAAGTCTGAGGAGCAATTGGTGCCACACATGCAGCTTTCTGAGTGGTCGGCATTTTGGTGAGCATGTCTCAAAAGTCGCTCTTGGCAGGTATATAGCACACCTACTGGCACGCTGTGCTTCTGTGCTGCTTCCAGGGGCCGGTCTCTCCCTCATCCTTAAAATCCCCAATTTGGAGAACATGTTACTTGACTGGTCTTTGCTCCTCACGGTAGCCCTCTACAATTTCTCAGGTTATTCTTCCTTATTCCCTAAAGATTTTAGGACACAATTTGTATTCCTTCTGTAATGCTACTTTTGTCTTATTTATCATAATTTTGAATGCCCACATGGGCAACCCTTTCAATACCCTAGCTTCAGAGTTTCTTGACCTATAAATTGTTTCTGCTCCAAAATAACTGCTTGCTTAATAAGTTACCATCCAGATTTTGCAATCATAGACTCAAATTCAGGTCCCAACCACCATCTTTTGTCTTTCTAGTGGTTACTCTTGAACTTGCATTCCACCAATTCTTTTATTAATATTTGATTTTTTTCCTCCTTTTCCCTCTAAACCTCTTATAATGGTCCATCATTATGACCTTTATTTTCTATATGTCCATTAATCACTTTCCTTCTCCATCCTTCACTTTTCTTGCCTGGAAAACTCTAAACACAAGTAAAATCCAATCTTTTCCTACTCTCTACCTGTCTCTGGGCAATTGAATGTAGTTTGGAATAAGCAACCATTCTCATATGTCTCACTTTAAATTTCATACCTACTAAATTCAGATGTTCCTTTCACTGCCAATTCACTCTTCCACAGTCCCAGACAATTCTTGTTGCAGTTTTAATTTTTTTTATTTTTTTATGTTTTTTTTTATAGCTGGCCTGGGCCAGGTTGGAACCCACCACCCTCGGTGTGTGTGGCTGGCGCTATAACCACTATGCTACAGGCACCGAGCCCAGACAATTCTTTAACACTATGTCTTCCAGCGGTCAACACTTCCATATTTTCTTCAGTCACAGCTGATGAACTTGCTTTCTATTTCATGGGAGGAGGAGAAAAAGGCAGAAGAAAAGAATTCGGAATTCTCCATCCTCAAATCCACCAACTCTATCCATATACTCTACCATTTCTCTTGCTATTATGGAGAATTCTCTATGCACATGAGAAAGATGAACTAATCCTTTTGTGCACTGATTTCCATCACTCTCAGGTATTCAAAGGAGAATTGTCCCCTCACTCTTCTGAATCATTTCCCCTTCATACTAAAGAATCCTTACTAGCATATTAACTTGCGTTTATCTCTGATCTTAATAAAAATTCATCTTCCTTTCAATATTACCCATATTTCTGCAAAACTGCTTATGGGAAATAGCTCTCTGGAGCCTATTCTTGACTCCTCCCTCTATGCACTCATTACGCACATCTTTTATACCACTTGGTTGATTCCGCTTTCAGAGTATATGTACTAATCCATTCATTACTCTGCATCTCTACTAACACTACCCTCAATCCAGCCGCTATTATCTCTTGTGTGGACTATAATTGTCACCCATTTGGGCTTCCTGTATCCATCTGGGATTTATCCTAGAGTTGTTAGTGATATTCTTAAAACATATGTCTTATGGTGTGATTTTTCTCATCTAAAGCCCTGCATAATAGCTTCTCATAGTATTGTAAAATGTAAATGCAATCCTTTTACTATGTCCTATAAAACCGGCTTATTTTTTATCTTCACATTGAACTTTTATCTCCATTGCTCCAGTTCCCTTGCCCGCTTCCCTGGCATACCAAGCTCTTTTCCACCATAGAGATTTTTTCAGGCACTCTTTCCTCTGGGAGTCACTGGCTCCTTTACATTTCTCAAGGCTCTGCATGGCCTTCCCTAACATCTCCTGCATAGTCCTCTTTTTATTATAGCATCCTATTGGTTGTTTTATAATATATTTTTTCAATTCAGACATAATATTTGTTTCTACAATTTCCTACTATTTATGTTTCTATGTTTCTTATTATATCTTTTTATTAGACCTTAAGTTCCATGAGAGTAGAAACTATATTTCATTAATTACTGCCTCACTACTTAGTATGCTGCTTGCTACATAGTAAGTGTTCAATAAATAATTGTATGAAAAGAAAAGAGGGGTGGGTTCAGTGGCTCACACCTGTAATCCTAGCATTTTGGGAGGCCAAGGAGGGTAGATCACCTGAGCTCATAGGTTCAAGACCAACCTGAGCAAGTGCCAGACCCTTTATTTAAAAATAGCTGGGCATTTGGCAGGTGCCTGCAGTCCCAGGTACTCAGGAGGCTGAGGCAAAAGAATTACTTGAGCCCAAGTGTTTGAGGTTGTTGTGATCACTCTACTGAGGGTGACAAAGTGAGACTTTAAAAAATAAAGTAAGAAAGAAAAAGGAAACAGCTCTTAGGCGGCACCCGTGGCTCAGAGGAGTAGGACGCCGGCCCCATTTGCCGGAGGTGGCGGGTTCAAACCCAGCCCAGGCCAAAAATTGCAGCAGGAAAAGAAAAAACAGCTTTCTGTACTCCCGGGCTTCACTTCTACTCTTTTTATTCTTCTGTTCTCTTTTGAATCAATTCAGATAAGATTTCTTCTTCCATCCAGTGATAAAAAAAATGTTCAGTAGAGTCACTTGAGATCTTTCATGTTATCAGACTCAACTAGTAACTGATCATTTTCTTACTTTGGCTTCAAGGATGTCACTTTATTTACTGTACTAAATCATTGGTACATACTTCTTCTCTGTTATCTATGCTAGTTTCTCCTAATTTCTTTATTTTATTTTATTTTTGAGACAGAGTCTCACTACGTCATCCTTGGTAGAGTGCAGTGGTGTCACAGCGCACAGCAACCTCAAAGTCTTGGGCTTTAGTGATTCTCCTGCCTCAGCTTCCCAAGTAGCTATGACTACAGGTGCCTGCCATAACACCTGGCTATTTGTTGTTGCAGTTGTTATTGTTGTTTAGCTGGCCTGGCTGGGTTAGCACTCACCAGCCTCGGTGTATATGGTTGGCTCTATAACCACTGTGCTATGGGTGCCAAGCCAGTTTCTCCTAATTTCTACTTCAAAATTTGGAGTATATTGGATTTCTCTACTTATCTTAGATGGTTTCTCTTATTTATTCACATTAATCTCCCATACTCTTGATACATCTTAAATTACAAATTTGTATCCCAAATCTGGAAATCTGGATTTCTTTTTTTTTTTTTTGAGACAGAGCCTCAAGCTGTCCCCCTGGGTAGAGTGCTGGCTGTTTGGGTTCTCAGGTGTTTGGACTTGCCCTGAGTGATACTATAAGCATCTCAGAATCAGTCTTCAGAAGGCCAGTCATGGGACTTCTCATCCTCTATAAGCATGTGAGCCAACTCTACCAATAAATTCCTCTCAT